>PPHD01003603.1:0-14810 GCA_002909625.1 Bambusicola thoracicus | reverse complement strand
AAAAAAATCCTGTCTAAAATCAAAACCATCCAGAAGGACAAGTGAGGCATCCTGAAATTCAAACACTCCCCACTCAAAGAACTGTTTTGATCAAATATTTGGACATTTAGCCTTGCTGCCAAAGTACATAACATTGAAACATTGATTATAAAGCTGTTTCACAGACCTGGCTTTAGGACATGGGCACAATTTTTCATAATCATTTATCGTTATCATTTATCAGGTTTGCTTTAAGCAAAATCTCTTATTAAATCCCGTTAAAAATATCACTCCTCCTTAATTACCCAAATANAGAAAACTTAACTGTGAAACAAATTGTGTCCTTGGGGCAGATTCATATCCAGTGTAAGTTGCTATACCTCCAGTGTTTCAGAAGAGCTACGACATACTCTATCAGACAAAAAAAATCCTGTCTAAAATCAAAACCATCCAGAAGGACAAGTGAGGCATCCTGAAATTCAAACACTCCCCACTCAAAGAACTGTTTTGATCAAATATTTGGACATTTAGCCTTGCTGCCAAAGTACGTAACATTGAAACATTGATTATAAAGCTGTTTCACAGACCTGGCTTTAGGACATGGGCACAATTTTTCATAATCATTTATCGTTATCATTTATCAGGTTTGCTTTAAGCAAAATCTCTTATTAAATCCCGTTAAAAATATCACTCCTCCTTAATTACCCAAATAATATATTTCTAGTAAAATAAAATTATAATCAGTGTTTCCAGTGAGTAAAAAAGTCTACATGAGTTCATGGATAAACCCAAATGTCATTTTAATACTTTCTGCAATTTTGAAAATTGGGGAAAAGTTTTTGGCAGCATTGCAAAACTATCAGAGATGTTGTCACTATCGTCAAAACATTCAGTATTTAAGGAAAAAGCCCTTTCTCATAGAAAAACCATTGTATAAAAGTTGCAGTCTCCGGTTAATCCAGGAGATTTTCACTGTGCATTGAATCCCAAATTTGGAATTATCTCCAGCGGCCTTACCCTTAATTACCTCCCTCTCTGATAAGTAACTCTTCAGCCATCTTCTGGGTGACACATGAAAATGTCTGAACAGTACTGTGAGCAATTAGTGTGCTATAACTCACCCAATATGCAGATTAGAACACATCTAATACTGAGATAAACAACACGTGAATGGGTTTTGAATCTATCCATGCAGTCAGCATTGCATTTTAAGTTTTGCTTTAGTCCATCTTCTGTTTAATGTTGTGGAGAGCAGAAAAATAATATATATATATGCTGTTAAATTGTTTATTAGCACAAGAACTTTGCACAGTGGAATAAATGATTGTTTACTGAAACAGGACCTTCAAGGGACTCTTTAATTATAAAGCAGCTTGATATTTTAAAGGAAATGACACAGACGACAGAAAGAACAATTTACATTGGGTGGCAGGTTGAGTATAGCTGGAGGCCTATTAGTCAGTCATGCATAACAAGTATCCTATAAAGAAATTGGAATACACATACCATAATACTGCTTCTGCAAGAGGACTCAGAGAAACGTACAAGTGTACTTAACTGTTGTATCATACTACGTTAAGAGCTGCAAAGGCAGTATCCATATCACAGCAGTAGATAAATAAAACACAGGCATCAGTTCTTCAGCTTTGCAGCCTCCCAATAGCAAAATAATTGCGGGTTCTGAGAATGGGGGAGCACGTCAGCTACATCCCAGCGCCAGCTACAGGCCCCAGACAGAATGCATTGGATGGCACTTTGACAAAAGGCAGCAGTTTTTAGTGGCATGGTATTCTTATTTATTCTCATGAAACAGGAAGTACAATGAAGCGCTTGGTATTGGACAGATGAGATGAGGTGTGATAACTAGCATGAGGCTTCTCATGGGATTCAAGAGCTACAAGTAATGCAGGCACTTTGTGACCTGATTTCACAGCATTGATAGTGATTTGCTGCATCCCTTGCATTTCAGCTTAGCTGTGATTATACTGGTACCTGGTATATAACTGTGTCTAGTTTGGCTGTGATAGCAGATTTTCTTGCCCTTCTGTCTTCCCCCCAGCTGAGTGGCAGGAAAGCTGTTATTTACAGCAGCAGAAGTGAGGTCTGGTTCACTTGTGATTCCCAAGTGAAAATGTGTGGGCAGATAGCTGTCTTATTAGAATCATAGAATCATAGAATTACTCAGGTTGGAAGGGACCTCAAGGATCATCAAGTCCAACCGCAGCCTAACCATAGTATCCTAACTCTAACTACCCTCTGCTAAATCGTGTCCCTGAGCACCACGTCCAAACGGCTTCAAACAAAAAGTAGTTGTATGGTTTCACAGTGCTATTCTGTTTTTTAGCACAGACATATCTCATCTAGGGATATTCAAATTCTTCCTTCTTGTCTCTGAAATGGAAATAGTTTTTCCAGATTGAACAGGGCAGTTCAGCAAGTCTTTGAGTATGGCTGATAGTTTACATCCACTCCAAGTCACTGAAGAAGAATAAAAAAAATCAAGACACTTGTCGTCTCTTCTTTTTCTGTACATAGTTTGGTAGGTTCCATAAAGAGCCGGGCATTATCAGGTAAGATAGAAAATAGTGAGCCACATCACTTTAAACCTGATGCTAAAAGAAATGGAAATTACACACAGCCTTTTATTTACGAGGGTAATTAACAGCATGACAGCCCATTTTTGAATGAGTTTAATGATCTAGGCTGAAAAAGCCAATATCCTACATTCATGGCTGGTCCCAAGAGGGCAGAATACTGAACTTCTTACCATCATGATAACTCCATTCACTTCATCTTGAATGCACTCTTCTAATAGAGGGAGAAAAACAAAAACTAGGAAGTTGACTGTCTTTAATAAGAACATTTGATGACCAACTTGCAGAGCACTCACGGGGCAGACTCAGCCGTGATTCAATTCTGATCCTAATGATGCCCCTGGGTCATAAGTACTAGCATGTCATCTGCAGCTGACTGAAGAGAAGAAACTTCTCTGGGCAAAGAATTCAAAGATTTGGCAACATATTGAATTACCATAAAACCAAAAAATTTGAAATTTATGTGTGCTGGAAAATATGAGAGAAAAAAGATGTTGACATAAAAGGATTGCTTTCTTTCAAATGCAAATTTAAAAATTAATTTTATTCATTTTAGAATAACGAAGCAAAAAATATATCAATATATGAGATGTTTCAGCAATGTCTTTCTCTCTTCATCATTACTTTCTGGTTTCAATTTTAAACTAGCAAAATTTAGGAGGAAGTGACTTGACAATCATAAATTGATTTTTCTATTAAAAACGGTTTATATGTCCAGTTGGTTTGAACAGGATATGAGCATACTCTGCATGTTGGCAGGTCATGTTCCAGGTTAAAATTATGAGTGGGCTGGAGGTCGCAAATTATGAGCAAGTTGATAAAAATCGTAACTATGGTGTTTTTGTTGAAGATACATCAACAGGAGGGGCTAAAAATAATGATACAAAGTGAGAATTTAAATAAGAAGAAAATGAAACATCCAGTTTCCTTCCATTTTACAGACAGCTAAACCTTTATTTTGACCTGTTGTGGTGTGATGGGTGGGAGGAGGTCAGAAAGGATGTCATATGGGGTACTACTTCTTCAGTGAGTCCATTTTGATTGCAGATCTGAAGAAGTTTCTTCAAAATGGCAAATAAGGTGATTTATGCAGAGCTATCACCTGAGCAGAGAGTGCATTATACTTCACAGACTGCAAATGCAGGTAACAAATGGCCATCTTAATTTTACTTACTTACATTTTTTTTCTTCAGCGATACGTTCTTAAAACTATCTTTCTTTCTTTCTTTCTTTCTTTCTTTCTTTCTTTCTTTCTTTCTTTCTTTCTTTCTTTCTTTCTTTCTTTCTTTCTTTCATTAAAACATCCATAACATGCTGAAATCTTGTTCAAAGCATTTTTAGAAATATTAATACATATCTGTCTGTTATATATTAATTCACTTGGAAAATTTATGTTTATTTGTAGAATGAATATTGAATTTTATGAAAAGTAAAGACTTACCTCTAAAATCCCATTCTGGATTACAGTAGAATGGCTGAAAAGTGCTTCTTCTGAAATATGCAGAAATGCTGGGTATTAATACAAATTACTAAAATGTGCATTAAAATGTGCAGTTACAGTGCACTGAGGACACTGAATCTATTTCTCTCTCCTGCAGCATAACTACATTTTAAATTTTACTTTGATTAATTTTCTTAAACACCAGAAATAATTTTTAATTGTAAAACAATAAGCCTTCCTTTCTTTTCTTTCATTTTTTCTCTCTTTGTCTGTGTGCCATTTTCCCTCTTCCGCAAGTTGTATGTTGAGAAAAGCACAAGTCAAGAATCAATATATATTTCTGTAATACGGTCATATGTGTATGACCTATTGATGCCCTCTACCACAAAACTACATTACTTTAAAAATGCATTTTCAATAAAGTGCCAGAGATATCTACTAATGGATATCATTCATGCTTTAAAACAAATATATCTAGTCACTTTTTTTATTCCAATTAAAAAAAAAAACTTAGATCTTCGTTAGCTATGAGACAATTAAACATGGAAAAACTATTCAAAATCATGTTCAGAGGTGACAGCATGAAAGCCAAAGGTTTCCAGAATAAAAGCAGCTTTTATTCTATAAAAATAAATCCTGTTGATTTTCTTTTTGGTACACAGTACTAAAAATATCTGTATTAGTCTTCTATCTTCAGCTTTTATATGTTAAGTTAGTTTCTCCATTAGACTGCACGAACACAACCAGTTTGTTGCAGAAGAGTCAAACTGTCAGGATAAGTTCCAGTGTAGAATTACTCCATAAGTACTTAGTGGAGATGCATGCACATCCAATACAATCATCTCTATGAAATGTTTCAAAATTCAGGAGTATAGAAGTCTGGTCCATTTATATAATGTTTCATCACCTGACATTATCCTTTGAAATCCTAACTATGTTTTAATGTTTTCATTATTATTGTACTTCTAGCTGTTTTCTCTAAGTTTTTAATATACTTTGGTCAAATATGCTTAAAATTTGCAGTTGTAGGTTATCTTGAGAGCCTTCTAACTCAGTAACATATTTGTGAAAGTTGCCAATATTCGTTTCTTGGACTGACTGTACCTAAAACAAACAAACAAACAAAAAACTGGATGGCAAATTACATGGCCAACTGAAAAACTAAATTTCAGACAAAAAGTTACTCTTATGCTTCAGAGTATGACAGTGTGGAGTTCAGCCTTTCAATTGTTTTCAAAAAATATTTTCCATTGTAACTACTAATAACACTAATATTCTTGTTGCTCCCTTAGGTGTCTGATAAGTCCTTTACTTCAATAAAATCCTAAAACGATGACTCCCACAGACTGATTAACCTTGCAAAAGGAAGTGCTTTAAATTAATCTCGAATTTACCACCTACTGTTAGTGCATTCTACTGAGACATAGTGAAAAAAGCCACTTGATATATTTAACTAATATTCTTCTTTCATGTTCTCATGTACATACATACACGTTACATATTTTTATGGGCTCCACCTTCGATTTATACATGTGATCAATGGCTTTCAATGGTTAGAACAACACAGTACAGGAAACTGTGGCCCTCATCTTGTGCTAGGTGCTGTGAACTCTTCACACTCCCCACCTTCTGTGTAAGAAAGATGTTGCATTGAAGGTGACAGACGTTTAATAATGCTTAGTATTAATATGGTTTAGATTCACCAATTTTCATAAGCCTAACACAGACCTCAAGAGCTCTAGCACTCTGAGGATGTTATTTTTCTTTAGTCAAAAGCTTGGTATTTGCCAAGCTACAGTGAGGTCAGACGCTTGCCTGACAATGTACAAAGGAAGCAGCAGTTGCCATCTTAACTCCACACATGTTTTACTTTAGATCATTGATATCACCTGAAAAAGAACAAAGTTGTTCCTACAAGACAGGAATAATAACTTAGAATGCCAAAGAAAAGGATTTTCATATTGAAGGATACCTCTGAGCTGTCTTACCTTACTACAGAACTCTAGGTCAGGCCTACTGCCCTGTGGGCACTGTGCCCAGCTCCCACCAGTTTGTACCCTGCTTCTTCTCTGCTTTTATTCTCAGCAGCACTGCTGCCTTGAAGTTCTGCATGTTATGGCAAGAGCTATTAGTCCCCACTTTGAGTCCTACATTTTGCGCTGTTTAAATTTTCACTTGTTCATCTTCTCCATGGCTCTTCAGAGAAAAAAAATCTCTTTGATTTCTCTCTTTAGAAAAGAAAGTATTTTATTTCTTACATTATCAGCAAACTAATTTGATGTACACAGTCTGGGAAAATGGGGCTAAAGATGCTTAGTAAACAACATAGTATGTCCTTGTCATCCTCTGCTTTCCCTCTCCCTCCTGCTATGACAGTCTATGGGAGGATTTAATAACACAAGATGGAGGAGAAAATGTGCCATAGGACAACTCCTCACCTTGTTAGATCTGCAGTCATCTTCTGTTTGTATATGTTACTGTGAGCTTTTCTGATTTTACAGTGTTGCTTAATTGGGCCAATGTGTCTGCACAGAATCTAGGCAGAGACATTTCATCCCGGCATACATCTAAGTGTATGAATTTTAAAGCACTGTTTACATGATGCAGACAGATAACATGATAGAAGTAGAAATCAAGTACCTAAACATCTTTGTCTGTTTTGAGTGTGATGTCTAGCACTTGTTACTGAAATTGCACTATTACAGTGAAAGAGATCTCTTCTGTTATGGAGATGCTAGCTAAACATTTATTGAATATAACTGACAATTGTAGGCAAGGCCTCTAAAGGTTATGAGAACAATGAAATTAAGGCTAAACAATCCGAGAAAACGACACTCTTTCTTCAGAAAATGAACAGCTGATGTTGAAAATCCCACTACCTCATCCTCTTCCAGCCCAATTTGCACCCCTGGTAATACAAGAGATGGGAATTCTTCCAAATTTAGGCTGAGAGTCTGGAGAGGGAATGTGCACTTTATCAGGCAGTCTCAAGCCTTTGGAGAAACCTGTCCTGAAGATATCTCACTAGTCTCCATTGATCCTAAAAATCTTGAAATGTGTGGTGAGATCATTTTGGGGGGTTTTTTTGTTGTTATTGTTGTTGTTGTGGTGATGGTGGTGGTTGCAATCACACTTATGGCTACCAGGACAATCAAGAGTTCTCTACTGACTGACCACTAGACGTGGAACAGGAAGACTTCCAACAGCGAGTGGTAGGGAACACTGTCCTCTGCTATGTCACTTTTGAAAACCTAATATGAGATAGTGCCATACAAAACACTGGAGAATCTATGCATAACAAGAGGAAATGCTATTGTTCATGAAAGTATGCCTCCCAGTAACAGAAAAGCCATAGTTTATTTTGCATAAATGTTGTCTGTCTCAAGGCAATTCTTTCATTGCAGCCAATATCTGCAAGCAGTCTGCTGACGCCAGGTAGTTTTTAGAAGGAATGGGCACATGTTCTGTGGCAAGAGTAGAAGACCTCTTCCTGAGATATGGAAAAGACAGTATGATCAAGTGAAAGGAGGATATTTTTACAAAATAAATCCTAAAGACGGATTTCTTAGAACAGAGGTGATCTGAGAAGCTATTTATCCTGATTATTAGCTGGCAAACTGGAAAGATACATCAGGAAGAAGAATGACAAGTAACACTTGGAAGAAACAGAGAACCTGTAGCTGGAGGAAAATCAGTTTTTCTTCGTGATTTGTAAGCCTCAGTGCAGCAAATAGTATAAATGTTCATAATTAGAGAAACACTTGCTCTATTACCTTGGTGTGGGAAATGAGGACTTCTAAGCCCAGTAGTCCCAACTCAATGGAGATGACCACTTGCGCTATGAGAGGTCACGCCAGTTCTGCCAGCAAAAATGATTCTTATCAAGGAAAGCAAATGCCAAGGGCACTGATGTAAGAAATGAGAGTAACTCCTTTGCTATCAAGTAAGAATGGTCATAAATTAACAAAGCAATAAAGATTCAGATAAGTCTATTGTTAATTCTTCTGCCTTCAAGTTTCTGTCTCCTGTAATTAAGAACAGAAAAAACAAACAAACAAACAAACAAAAAACACCTTGCTTTTGGACTATTCTGGATGAGAACTAACTGCAGCCAGGCTTCCCCTAAGGTTTTTTTTATAGAAAGTTGTTTGTACTTAAAACCTTTGCTCTCTTTGCAGTGATGCCTACCAGCAATTAATTAAAACCTTATTTTAAATACTTGGAAGAATCAACTTAAGGAAGAATAATCTGTAGGTGAAATAAAAACAGTATGCTTAGAGTTTACATAATATTTGACATGATTTTACACGGTGAACTGTTGGAAGTGATATTTAATTCTTAAGGGAAAATAGCTTGCCTCTCTGCACATGCAGAACAGCATAGATTTGTTCAAGTATGAACTGTGTTCCTCTGTGTGAAAGAAACAGTGGAAAACAGGCATGGTTTGTACCTATGTCAAAGATGCAAATTCACTAGGAAGTAGAAGTTTATTGAGAAATACATAGAAAAAAAAATAGCCCCCCACATATTGCCATTGAATAACTTTGCTTAAATGTCAACAGAAAGCATATACGTGTGGATAAGATACAGAACAATAAGAGTATTAACTTCTTTAAAATTTCCTAAAATTTAATAACTAACTTCTACTGTACTTATTTGGAAAACTGCACAATGGGACAATTATTTGCAAAAGCTCTTCTGGTACTTCCTTTTTGACAAATTCATCCAGTAACATGCAAAGTTTGCCAGAAAAAAAAAAATAAAAATAAAAACAACTTCTGGTCTGTGTTCTTGCTCTTATCATTTTCTCCAAGAAAGCCTGATGCTGGACGGTGAGGGGTGCTGGATGCAATGAGAACCACAACAGCTACTCTCAGGCAGTTCCTCTAACTGGAGTACTTTTTGTTTCTGCAGGTGATCAGATAACCTACGCTGAGGTGAAAAGGAGGCGGAGATCTGACACACCGGAAAGTGCACCGAAGACTACATATCAAAGTAATACAACACAGCAGGAAGTTTAAAACTTTTTCATTACCTGTTATCTGCTTTGTTTATCATTGTAATTACACATTTACACGTAATGGAAGAGTTGCTTGATGTTAGATGTCCAGAGGGATGCAGGTATCGTTTAGGCAAATTTAAAGTTTGGGGACACTGCACCTGGGAGTAAGTAGTGACCTTAGGGCACTTTGCTGTAGGCAGTGTTGTGTCTCTGCTGTTCACTGCATGCAGCCTGGAACACATCAGCTCAGTGGAATCTCTGGCCTCTCCTCTCCCTTCTTCAGTTGCGGTGTTTTGGTTCAGAAATGCCTGAATTTAAACACTGTAAAATTACGGCTTGCTTGTTTGCTTGTTTGTCTGTATTGTTTGCTTTTTGCGTTTGTTTTTGTTGCTGCTGCTTGTGTGGTGGTGATTGAGTTGGGTGTTTTTGTTGGGTTGGTTTGCTTCTACAGCATGGCACAGAATACAATGTAACATGACGTCAGGAACTGAATGAGACTCTCACATAAGCTATGGTAATATCCTTAGGGTATAGTGCTACAGATCAGTTCTGGAGAGATGGAGTTGTCACTGTCCCTGTCTGCACCATTAAAAGGGAATGGTTCCGTGAAACATAACTAGGATTCCTTCAAGAAGGAGGCAGTTAGATCATCCCAGAAGGAGCCCAGAAGCAAATGAATGTGCACCATTGTAGCCTGATGGAGAATCAGGAGCCTGAAGCAGAGCAAGTGGCAGATGAACTGCTATCTCATGCCGCTTGCGAGTAGCGACTCCACACTCATTCAGCCCACAGATACCCCACTTTTATGGAGTACGGGACAGTATCACTCTCCATCTTTTCTGCAGATAATTTTGATTTGTTTTTCTCTGATTCCTAATCCTGAGAGGATACTTGGAACACATGGTTAAAGTTTTTCAACTGACACAACAGGAAACTCTTTACTCTTTTTGGCAATGATTGCCATGTTGTTGGTTTTTTTTTTTTTTTTTTTTTTTTTCATTTCCAAATGCATTTAGAAACAACAAACAGGTTGGCAATATCATTTAAAGCACAGAAATTGAATTGTTTTTAGAAAGTGATCGATAATTAGGACCTAAACAGTTATTCAGTAAGTTCAGATCACTTGTATCTGATCTTTTCTGAGGTGCAAATGTTAAGATGCGTTGCATTATTTTTTCAAAAACTGGGAACTTGCCCTTAAAGTAAATTTTGTTTTTCAAAGTAAAATAATATATTGGATATGAGTTTTAATTCGCACGTATGAGATGAACACGAGTGAGAGATGGAAAGAAAATATTTGCACTCATGCAATGGAGAAGAACAACACGTTATTTTTAGAAAAAAATGTCAGCTGCGGAAAGTGCTAAGTGAGAACAAATGTTCCAATTGCTGGGTTAATTTGGCCTTACTAGAGGGGAAAAGAAACTGAAAGTTTCAGACAATGTTTCTTATTAAAAGTGGCAGTAAGTGAGAAAGGAAAGTGGATTAAATGCATATCTCAGTCCTACTGTTACAAG
This sequence comes from Bambusicola thoracicus, assembly GCA_002909625.1. Taxonomy (NCBI): domain Eukaryota; kingdom Metazoa; phylum Chordata; class Aves; order Galliformes; family Phasianidae; genus Bambusicola; species Bambusicola thoracicus. The sequence goes on along the minus strand of PPHD01003603.1, from coordinate 4,277 downwards.
GGTGAAACCAGTTTACTGGCTTCTTTTAAATTCACTCTTATTTTGATTTGCTGAATTTGGGATTGTACTGCAGAATCAGAAGTCTTATAAGTGATGCAGTGTATTGTTTTGATTTTGCCTATGCTATCCATATTTCCAGGTTCACAGAATTTTAGAATCAGAGAACCATTACAGAGTCATAGAATGACACGAGTTGGAAGGGGCCCTTAAGTATCACAAAGTCAAACTCATGGCTCCTCATAGAACCATCCAAAAATCAGACCATATATCTGAGAGTGTTGTCCAGACTCTCTTGAACTCTGGCAAGCTCTGTGCTGACCACTTTCTTGGGGAGGCTGTTCCTGACCTCCCTCTCAGTGAAGAACATTTTCCTGAACCAGCCTGAACCACCCGTCTCAGCTTCATGGCATTCCCTCAGGTTCTCTCACTGGTCACCAGAGAGAGGAGATCAGCACTACTCCTCTGCTCCCTATTGTGAGGAAGCTGTAGGCCGTGATGAGGTCTGCTCTCAGTCTGCTCTAGGCTGAACAAATCAAGGAACCTCAGCCGCTCCTCATGTTCCTCCTGTCTAGATCCTTCACCATCTTTTTAGCCCTCCTTTGGACACTTTCTAATAATTTTATATCCTTCTTGTACCGTGGCACTCAAAACCACACACAGTACTCAAGGTGAGGCTGTACAAGTGCAGTGTAGAGTGGAAGAATCACTTCCTTCGACTAGCTAGCAACTCCATGCTTGATGCACTCCAGGATATGGTTGGCCTTCCTGGTTGCCTGGGCACACTGTTGACTCATGTTCAACTCACTGCTGACCAAGACCCCCAGACCTCTTTCAGCAGGGCTGCTCTGCAGAATCTCATCCCTAAGTTTGTATGCGTAGCCAGGATTGTCCCTTCTCACGTGCAGAATCTGGCACTTGCTCTTGTTAAAATAACTTCATGCACTTAGTGATTGCCCAGCCCTCTAATTTATCTAAATCTCTCTGCAAGGCCTCTCCACTCCCTCAACAGAGTCAGCAACTCCTAATACTCCAATACTAAATCAGTATTGTCAGCAAAAATAGTCAAAACATTCTTCTAGACCTATATCCCAGTCATTTATGAAAATATTAAAGAGAACTTCTTCTAAAATAAAACCCTAGGGAACTCCACTACTGATTGGCCGCCAGCCTGACATAACTCCATTTACTATAACTCTTTTTGTCTGACCTGTCAACCGACTGCTCACCCACTGCTTGTGTTTTTGTCTAGCTGTATGCTAGACAAAAGGATACTGTCCAGAAGGATATTGTGAGAAACAGTATCAAAAGAGTTACTGAAATCCAAAAACATAACATCAACTAGCTTCCCTTGGTCAACTAGATGGTTGACCTTGTCAAAAAAGGAAAGTAAATAAGTTAAACAGGACCTTCCCCTAATGAATCCATGTTGGCTGTAACCAGCAACTCCATTGTCCTTCAGGTGTTTTTCAATAACTCTCAGCATAATATTCTCCCTAATTTTACCAGGCACTGAAGTGATACGGACAGGCTTCCAACTACCAGAGCATTGTTTCTTGCCCTTTTTGAAAACTGGCCAGCTTTCAAGCAACTGGAACCTCTCCAGATTCTCAAGACCACTGAAAAATAGTTGAAGGGGGTTTCACAATGACATCGGTCATCTCTCTGAGTATCCTGGGATGAATACCACTGGGTCCCATGGATTTATATGCATCCAGGTGAAGCAGCAAATCCTTCACTGGTTCAAGGTTGTCTGGGAGTTGATCATTACCACAGTCACAGTCCTCCAACTCAGGGCACCTGAGGTGCCAGAACCCATCATCAGTGTTGAACACAGAGACAAATAAGGCATTAAACATCTCTGCTTTGTCTATGTTCTGTGTGTAAGGTTACCATTCTCATCAAGTAATGAACGAGTGTTCTCTCTGGTCCTCCTTATGTTGTTAACATATTTAAAAAAAAACCCTTCCTACTGTCCACCACTGTACAGGCCATCTTTAACTCACATTCTTCACTGAAACATCTTTAAAGGCTACAGAAATTAGGTGCCTGTTCTAATTCTTATTTCTATTTTATTATTATTTTTTTAATCATACAGATCAGTATGAAAAGTGTGAAGGAATAGGGTTCAGAGGAAAACAAGCACAGAGATCTTGGGCAGGATTACAGTAACAAAGCAGAAAATGATGGAGGCAAGGATTTAACAAATAATTAAACACATATTTCCTTGTTGCACTTAAAAAGAGGGGTAAGAGCCTATCTGGGAAAAGCAGCCTGTAGAATTCTGAATTACCTATGAAATCTTTTTCCAAAAGCCTGAAGAAGAACATAATAATTTCCTTCTGAGTCTTCAGCTGTGTAAACTCAGAATAGTAATCCATGTTAGCACCACTGTTATGAGCCATTTTCCAAAGGGCACTCAGGGACAAAACAGCTAGGTATATTGCTGAGCAAAATGCACTGGCAGAGCCGTGTGGCCACAGCCGATGAACTGCACCTGCACAGTAAGGTAAGAGTGCTGGCAAAGCTGTGTACAGCTTCAGAAAGTGAGAGATTGTGTTTTTAGGCATCTTCTCAGCATCTTGCATGATAAAAACTAGAACTAGACAGGTTCTTCTGATCCTGAAAATGTGAATTCATATATAAGCATATATAAATAAGGGATTTATTTTCACCTAATAACTAAAATTAATAAAAGCATTTTCCAAAGGAATATTAAGTTTCTACAAATACATTTAACTGGAAAATAACAAAAAGCAAACTCAACTTTTTCAATTGTATCTACAGCATATTGAAAATGTCCTCATAAACTTCACTTTCTACAGGCGCTAAATGTGTAGCTCACAGTAACAGGACTGCTTCCCTCCAACAAGACTCTCTCCCCCAACCCTCTCCCTCCTCACCATGAATAATACATAACTTGGAAAAAAAACTTCAGTTGTTTCTGCCTATTTTGAGACCTTTCTTCCTTTTCTCTTCACTAGAAGCCTGCTCCAAGAATGCGCAATGGTGTTACATTGCCATCATCCTGTACTTCTTCGCACTGATTCTATTCATCACTGTGATCCTCTTAGCAGTGAAATGTTAGCCCTGAGACAGATGATGTGGTTCTGGTGACAAATGGGGTAAGACATTTCTATCCATATCTGTATTTTCATTTAATACTTTCCCACTATCAGGAGAGGTACAAGGAAGTTTCCTACCCATATGATAAAGTCTCTGTCAAAAATCCAGCCAGTCAGCAATTCACAGTCACACTAGATAATATCTAGCTCCTTGCTGATGATGCATACTGCACTTAACTGAGCACATTTTAATAGCCAAGAGCTTTGGCAGAACTGCCTTTCAGAGCATGTCTTCAATTTTGCCTCATTGTTTAATCATAGGCACCTCTCATTTGTGTAGGGAAATAACCCCACCAGCCTGCCATGAAGCAAAGTTAACACGTTGCTGGTGCAGATGGAGGGGATACCTAGAATGGCTGCTCAGGCCAGGATGAACAGGGACCTGCTGGAGTGCCATGAGACAAGCAAGCTATGTTGATCAGTCTGACATTTGAAGGAAACCTAAAGAACAAGATTTTCAGAGAAAATCTTCCCATCCACATCCAGTCCTACCAGGGTTCTCCATGGGCAGCATTAGAAAAGAAATGCCACCTTGATGCCAACATAGCTGACGAGGGACGTGTGGAGAAAAAAGAGCAAACATAAGCATCTGTGCCTATCTCACGTTATAGGTTTTTGGAAATCTTTTGGTAAATCATTTGGGAAAAGGACACGTCGCATGGAAAGCAGACCTAGAATTAAGACACACTCCTTGTGGAGCTATAAAGTGTATTTAATCACTCCAATAGATCACCCTCCCTGGCAGCTGTCAATAGCTGTTCTGAGGACACCATCTCAGATCCTGTGCCAGAAGCAGCATCCCTGCCACTAAGCAGTGTTCTCTTCACTGCAGCATGTTGCTGCGATCAATGACCAGCGCTGACTAAGCGGCAAACCAGCTAGGCTAGCCCCCTCCGTTCTGGACACCCCCTGCCCAGGGACAAATGGGATGGACACATAGTGTCTAGCGCCAAGATGTCCACTTTATTGCGCAGCAGCAAAACCTTATATACCTAAACAAATACCACTCCTAAGTACCCGTATGTCCCGCCCATGTGTCCATCCCAGGTGCTGACAAGAACCAGCTGACCACCTCCCAAGGTGTCCACCCCCTGGTGCTCGCAGGCACCACCCATGCCCCTACAGTACATGCAGGCACCATCCACGACCGCCCTA
>PPHD01003602.1:0-28486 GCA_002909625.1 Bambusicola thoracicus | reverse complement strand
GTCATTGCCATGTACCTGCTAAGTTCATCAGCAGCCTAGGGATGAGTTTATCTTTAGAGACAGAGGGAAGTAGGCTGTAAATTACTCTATTCTATGGCCAGACGGCTTCTTATTTTTTCCTTGTGCTTTTCAGAAGTAACTGAAGAGGCCTGCTATCTTAGTGCTGCTGTGCCATGAGCTACATTCGTCTAAGTAATGCTTTGGTTACGGTGAGCTGTGTGCTCGTACCGTGCAAATGAAATCTGTTCCTGGGACGATGTTGGAATGGCTAAAAGCTGGCAGTTGGTTTCGTAATTGAAAGGAGACAGTAGTTGGCTCTTGGGGCTGCTTCGTCGGGGTGGTCTTGCAGCAAAGGGCAAATGATTACCACATGAGTGTGCGCTGGGAAGGCTGTATGTGATTTAAGAAGGCTTTACCTACACCAGGAACTACACTTTCAGAAGGTAACTCAGGGCGGCACGTGAAAGCAGTGTTTTCTTTACTCATTCTTTTGTCACGTAACAACACACGCTTCTGCTCTGGCTTCATCCCTGACATACCGACCCTTTGCTTCACCAAAGGCGGCTAACGCAGGCGTGAGGCTGCAGATTGCTGGAGAAATGATGACACCGGGAGCTGTGTATCACAGCTGTAGATGTGAGAGGGCTTCGGCAGGCACCGATCGGATCCTCCAGAGAGATCGCAGCACAGAGCTGACAGCCTTCGGTGTGTTAAGGAGCAGCTCTTTGCACGTCCCCTTTGGTGCGTTTTCACATCGCTCTTCTCCTGGAGGAGCACGCGGTATGGCTCTGCCATTGGCTGTGCCGCAGCCACAGCGGGCAGGCTGGAACAGCGTTCTGTGCTGTGGGGGAGCACTGCACGGCTGCAAGTGGAGCTGTGTGTGGGGTGAGAAGGACTGAGCGTGGGCTGTAGAGCCGGTGGACTTTCTCCAGCCAATTGGGTGATGAAGGGAGGTGCTTTCCTTGGGGCCCAAGCCTTATCTTTGTTGCCTTTTGCTGCATAGATAGATCAGGTGTTTGGAGACAGCGTGACTATCTCTGCTGCTCCTGATAGGGGCGCTGTCCAAGGGGCAGCACCTGAGGCATAATCAAATTAGCCAGGTGAATTGATTTGTCTACAGCATGTGTTCTCTCCCGCTGTCCTGCAGCATCAGCCTGAACAGGGAAGACACGAGAAGAGCACAGCCAAGAGTGACACGGTTTTCTTTCCAGTTTCCAAAGCTATGGCCTTTGTGCATAACTGCAGCAGATGGCCCAGACTACTTAAGCACAACCTGATCTCCTGCATCACCCCCACTGAGACGCTCTTGCAAGAAACATGATGGTTTACTTAAAACACTGAATTCCAGGTCTGCTGCACGGCCAACAGCTGGGAGAAACCATGCATGGAGGTATGAACCACGGAGAGGAGGCTGGGAGATACGTTGTGTAGGACTGCTGGTTAGTGCTGGCTGCCAGGTGCGCATCATGGCCCTGGGGGTTTGGCATCTCCGCAGCATTGTGCAGAGCTGGCATCTCTGGTGCTGCACAGTGCAGATGTGCCGAGGAGGGGAGTGTGCCCACAAATAAAGAAGTCTGTGACCCAAACACCTTTTAATGTATTGTGCCAGGTACTCTGCGGGATAGTGTTCCAGGGTCCTGGTGGTGCTGGAGTCCAGGCTTGGACAGAGTTGGGCTGTGGTGGTGAAAATGTGCATCTGCCGGTCCTGCTCCAGCTGGTGAGCGGTGCTTGCTCTGGTTGGAAGTCACCTTGGAGGAAAGCTTCTGTTTATTCTGCTAGGCAAGCAGGAGCATCCTGCTTAAAAATTGTTATTGCTGATATTGCTCTGGTTAGGAGCTGCTTTTTTGCTGCCTAAAGGCGAGTGGGATGAAAGCTTGAGGTTGGAGGGCAGTTTTAGCAAGCAGCACATTTGCTTTATAGATATGTGAGGTTTAATTCCCTTCTTGTTCACTCATCACCGGTCCTATCTTAATAAAAGTTCTTCCTGAGAATGCCCCATTAGTAATTTTTGTTCAAGTTTTTTTCTCTTTAGTGGGTAAGCAGTTGTTAGCGTTAAGCTGTGGGAGATTCCCTTGCCCTGAGGACCTCTCTCCAGCAGGTACCATGACTGTAGGGGCGGCAAATGCAGAGCAGCTGAGCTTGGAGATGTGCAGCCACTTTGACACTTATGTGATGCTACAGACTCAGAGAGACACTCCTTTCCCCTTACATGAAGTTAGGGCTAAACTAAGCACGGGGCTTCACATATCACCTTGGGGAAAATGGAATGGGACATATAAAGACATTAAGTGGTGCTCTCATCCCTATGACAGCCTCTCTCCGCACCTGGCTCTTACTTGGCCTAGCACAGCCCTGTTTGGTTTTGCCCAGAAGCCATATATGAACAGTTCCCATCCCTCCCCTTTCATCCTCTGACATACTTGCATCTTTGGATGGAGACTGCTGGACTGGAGAAGGTGGTGTTGCTTTGGCTGCATCGAGCAAGTTGAGGCCTTGGTGCCTTCTCCTGCAAGAAGCCCTGCTGGGAACAGCCTTCATCATCCTTGGGTAGGAGCGGGGAGTCACTGTCTGAGAGCAAGAAAGTCATTTACAAAAACTGGGCTAAGAAAAAGAGAGGAATGTATGATATGAAAGTAACAAATACAGGATAGGGCTGGGTATGGGGTGGGTATCTGATCCAGTTGAACGTAGAAACCTAGCACAAACCACGCTGCCGAAGGACTCTGTGTGCTCTGCACAATCACAGCAGCAGTAGGTCTAAGCATAGTTTTAAAGCTTTGCTATTAGAAAGCATGCTCCACGATTCTCAAACTGAGAAGACCAGATTCTACCTCGAACTTTTAAAGTAGAGGATGTGTTAATTCTGCATTAAGAAATGAAGTGTTAGCAGCCATCTAGGAACTAACTGTAATGGTAGAGAGGTTTATTTTAATAGTTCTCTCTGTTTATACCCAGCATTGTTGCTTTCATTGTAATTTTTCCAGTTACTTCAATATGTCATAAGCTGGAATGTTATTACATGGGAGGCCTGTAAACATGCACATTTACATACCACACAGACGGTTGTGAGAATATGGCACTTGTAATAAAAACCAAGCCAATCTGAATGAGTTATAGATGAGATCTCTGAACTCATTGAAATAAGGGAGGGAGGCATCGCCTTCTGGTAAGACTAGCAGGATCTTAGCAACATTTATGTCAGTCACTCCTTTCGGGAGGAGCCTTAAAGCTGTGACCCAATGACCTGTGCTGATTTAGGCAAGTAAGGGTCCAGGTGTAGTACTGCACCATGACTTTTTAGTTTTTTAAGGCTGAACTTGGGCGTCCTTGCAATGCCATTATCATCCTTTGCTGTTGTAGGGAAAGCGGAGCTACAAAGTGCAGACTTCTCTTGTGCTTTTTCCAGTCCCAGTGTGGCTGCATTAAGCAGCCAGAGCTGATGGCTGCTGCAGGCGGTGCTGTAGATGAAAGGCTTCATTAACTCGAGTGTATCGCTCAAGTCGCACGCGGCTGTTGTTCTGAGCGTGCTTGGTGTATTAAGGGTCCAGCTCAGAAGCCTGTACTTATACTAATTTCTCTTAATGGACAGAGATGCATTTCTGTCGTTCTCTTTTCCTCTTCAAGTATCTCCATCCAGAACACACCCAGTGTAATGGAAGAGCCAAAGTTATCTTTCTCTGTGGGCAGCTGCGTAACACTGAGGAACCAACAACTCCAGGGAAATGAGGCTCCGGGAAAAAGATGGTGTCTGGCACTGTGTGGAAACTTGGGCTGTGAGAAGATGGTCAGTTCTGTAACTCCCTTCCCCCTTGGAGGCCGATATGGATATTATATCAGTGCTGCATTTATCCACTGCCCTTCATGTCACACAAATGACCAATAGATTTGTGGTTATGATGGAGATTTGGCTTACTGCAGCATGCCCAAAATTAAGGTGATGATCTCTGCATCTTGTGCCCTTCCTGTGTTCATTGCTTATGCTGCTGTCATCTAAATAGCATTTGAGCTAATGGGCTAACGGCAGGTTTCTGTATGGCAAGTGTGTCAGTGTGGAACTTCCTTCCAAGTAATGCTGAATGTGAGCGGGTATCCAGGTAACAAGGAGCGGAAGGCTGAGTCTAGGAGAGGGCTGCGTGCCCCCAGAGCTGAGAGGTGATGGGTCCATGGCAAGCATACTGATGTGGGATGGATTTCAGATGTCTGCAGAGAGCCCAGGGCTTATGCTGCAGACTGACCCACCATTGCACAGGGTGTAGTTGCTCCCCGGCTAAGTGCAACCTGTGTTGCTTGTGCTGATTTTAATGTTGCAGGCTGACTCTCCCTGGTGCTAATCTGCCTGCTAACGAGGGTGGTGGCTGTGTTGGTTCACCTAGTGGTGAGCTAATGAAAACATCTGGTTTCTGCCAGCAGGCTACGCTTCCTCCCAAAAGTTAACTAATAAGTCCATTTACACTAGCAGCAAGTTGTCCCTGATTGAGTTGCTGCTTAAGATGGGAAGTAGCTTTGAAGCTAAGCCAGCTGCACATTTTCCAGCACGTGCTAGACACATGGGGGCTGATCCTCAGCCTTACGTGAGTCACTGTGTCTGCTGTGGTTTGAGCAGAAGTGGGTCTGTGCTGGCTGAGAGCCTGAGCCCACAGCTTGTGTCTTCTGGTTTGTTGTGGCATTGGTCAGAGCCAGCCAGGGTGCCTGCATAACAGTGCTGGATTACGTTCCATTTCAAGAGACTAAGCCTGTTGCATGGTTTTTCCTTGCAACCCCAATATAAAAAGATTGTGACCAAATTTATCGTTTAACTGATGCTTATGAAGTTTTTGAGATGATTTATTGGTTCATGCCCCCTGCAGGCATGGACCCACACCCTCACTGCAAAGGGCATTACCCTGGCATGCAGGTGTACATGCTTATTTGTGAGCATGGTCTGCATTTGTATACGTGGACCGATTGCAGCAGGGGTTTTGCAGGTGAAGCCCTTAATGCACTAGTGTGAGTCCTGGGAGTGTGTGGGTTAGTGATGTGTAGGCTGATGTTTGCGTCTGCCACCCCGGCTGCCCCTTCCTGTTGAAACTGGGTGGGAAAGTCCAATTAATCTTCATGTAATCTGTATCTGGTACTGGCTTGTCCGGGTCACGTCTTGGCACGAGGACAGATATTGGAATTAAAATCTGTGACTCCACTGTCATACGTTGACCTCACATCCTCCGTGCTCTTAAAACATGTTGGCCTGGTTACAAAATGAGGAGGGCTACCAGGTTTTTATGAGATAACAGAGTGGCAACTCTCTAAATATGCTGCTGTTTTCCCTTCTAATTTTAACAACAACGTTTCACAAGAGTTCAGCCCTCAGGGCACGATGCGCTCGTGGAGCATTTCATTCAGTTTTCCACCAGGAGCGAGATGAGCTGAGCTATCCTTCCTGGATCTCTCAGCATAGCCCTGCTTTATTTGCCAGATTTCTGCCTGGGAAGCACCCCCAGGATAGCCCTGCCCGTGGCAGGGGGGTTGAAACTAGATGACCATCGTGGTCCTTTTCAGCCCAGGCCATTCTATGATTCTGTGACTTGTGGAGACTTTTCCCATACACAGAAGAAATACCTTATCTGGATTTTAGTGTGAGAGGCCAAATAACCGCCCTGTCCCATCCCGAGGGCTGCCCGGTGAGCCGGCTGTGTGCTGAAGCTCCGTGCAGCTTCACAGCCACACTCCAAGGGCCCAGCAGCGCTGGGGATGCGGCCCCACCTGACCTCGTGTACCCGGTGAGGGTGCGTGCCCCTGCAGCGACAGCACTGCAGCTCTGATGGGCGTGGAGAAAAGATGGATCCATTATGGCTCGGGTTTTTAAACGTCTGCAAGGGCTTCTTTTGTGAGTGTGGCAGTGAAGGAAATGCTTAGAGGGGCTTGCTTTCTACTACACAAAAGGGAAGATCTGGGATCCCGGGAGGGAAAAGCAATCTCTGCTCTGAGATAAGATGCTGGCAGGCAAATGCAATTTTTTCTGTTTTCATTTCTGAGAGCCAACGGGCTGCCCTGAAAGCACGGGTCTGTGACAGCTCCCTTGGCCCCTGCACAGACATCTGAACTGACTGGTGATTCTGTTGGTCACCGGCGGTGGTACATTGCTGACTGCACTCCAAAAGCAATCTCCAGAACTGCTGACGGCTATAGGATGGCTACAGATGGGAGTCAATCGTTTCTACTTCTGGTTAAACAAAGTTTGTTAGAATAGCCCTGCTTGTGATCCTGCGCCAGCCCAGCAGACAGAACAGACGATGCTTGGTAAAGGAGAAAAGCAAAACCAACCCAAACAAAACAAGTCCTAACAAAAATGCACACATCTGAGCCAAGCTTTAAGTTCAGGGTGAAGCGTGTTTGTCTGTATTCTCATTCTTATGAGTTAGCATCTTAAGGGCTCCTTGGGACGCCAAGGGCAGACACCCCTGTGACTAAATGGTCTGGCTGTTGTAGCGATTCCGTTCTCCTGGTGCAGTGTGTGGCACAGGCAATGCCCTCACACAGTGAGGAGGGTTTCCTTGGCCCCGGAGCCATTTGCCCCTGCTGTATGCTGCTATAGGACTGTTCCCTCACCTATGGAAGGCCTCCTGTAGGACTCTGTTGAAGGTGAGACTCCATTTTCCTTTCTGTGGCTTTCCTCCTCGCTATTTTGCAAGTGTCTGCAGATGGTTTTTTTAAGGTGTAGGTGTAACAGCACAGTGCTACAGTATCCAGGAGCTCCTGGGTTACATCTGGTGCTGAGCCAAACTGACCTTGAAGGCATTCTGGTGAGCACAGCCGCTGCAACTGCTCAGCATCCAGCATCTTTTAATTTCTTCATTGAAGAACTGAAGGCAAGGTGGAGCTGCTGTTGTCCTTGTATGGCATGCACGTGGGCATTGCCATTGCTGTGTCAGTGGCAGTTGGGTGCATCCTTCCCTGCCTTGGGAAGGGGCAGGAGGGAAGGCTGCCTGCCAGCTCTTCCTGGCCCTGTGGGTCTCCCCTCCCTGGCAGCTGGACAGAGACTCATGGTTGTAGCCCTTTTCCTGTCCTCTGGAAAACACCATAAAGCTTGTCTAGAGCTCCTAATCTCTTCTACCTTCCCGAGCCATTTATTTGAGTATCCTTCGTAGGTTATGTGCCCTGTGCAGTCTTCTATAGCCTACTCCCATCACAACACAGCCAAAGTAGAGCACTGTATAGAACAAACTTGAGCAGCGTCCTATGCCAGGGACAGACAGCAGCCTGTCGTGGAGAAATCCCACCTGGAGAGCGTTCATCAGGAAAGAGACATCGAGCGCTACGCCTGCGGTCTCACATGCCAGCACTCCCGGGACATGGCGAGCCTTGCTCACGTGCTCGCCAGCCGGCTTGATGCAAAACATCCTGTCCTGCATGCTGGTGTGCTGCCTTGCAGCTGGGTGGCCCCGCGGTGTCCCCGCCGTGCTGCTGCCTGCAGGCACTGAGCTGCGCTCTGCCCTGAGAGGCCGATGCTGTAAGCAAACGCTGCCCCACTGCCAGGCAGAGGTGCTGGCAACTGCTGGGGGACCAGACTGCTGCTCCACGTTGGCTCCCTTTTCGCTGCACTGGGGAGAAAAAGCACTTGTATGGAAGGTTTTAATCTCAATGCCAACAGGTTTCCATTCCTGGGTTAATCTGGTGATTAGGCTGAATTTTGATGTGACTGCAAGTCACGTAGGATCATGGCTTGGTAATGAAACTTTTTTATTGCAGTTCTCGTTTTGGCATGCAGCTGTGTGTGGGGCGGCCCAGCCCCACAGAGGTGCCCTTTTTAGATGCCAGTTTGATTAATCCTCAACCCGCTGCCTGCTACCCTGTGTCTCTCTCTCACCAAAGGGCGACTCTTCCGATGCCAAGAACTTGTGCAGTAATGTATCTGAGTTCACCACCCAAGGACTGCAAGGGCCTGTGCCAAAATTATAATTGTATTTTTATGGCAAGTAGCCACAGCTTGTTCTTTAAAAAAAAAAAAAAAAAGGGAAGAGAGAAAGAAGAGAGGTATTTCTAGCTCTCAACTGTGGAACCAAGCTGGGAAGTGTGGCTGGAGCTTACTTTGCTTAAGAGGGCAGTTGAGCCATGGGGATGAGGAGGGTACTGAGGCTGCTGGAGTGCAGGCAGGGATGAGAGAAGCCAGAACACCAGCTCTGCTTTGCAGGAGAGGCCGAAGAGAATGCTTTTTCCCCGGATGGAGTGGCTGCCTTGCTCCCTGCTGCAGGTGGCTGAGCTGGGAGGACCATCCCTTAGGGGCAGGAAGTGTTCAGGCCAGCCCCTGTTAGCTACTTCTGGTTTGTGCTGAACAGAGGATCTTCTGTCAGACAAAACCTGTTTTTTGTACTACTTGCAAACAGGTCTGGCTGGACAGCCAAGCATGAGAAGAATATGACTGCACCACCCTGTCAGAGAAACGGAGGCCCTGAGTGCTGAGGGGTGCCAGCAGCTGCAATAAGATGCTGCAGGGCCTGACCAAACTCAGGGCACGGCGTGAGCCCAATGGAGCCAAACAGTCCATTATCAGCACACGCAATCTCCCAAAGGTGAATTATGGACCACCTTCTCCTGGGGGATTTATTAGGCATTATGTAAGGTTTGTCTCCACCTGAGTGGAGAAGGGTTTATCAGTCACTTTGGATTTCCTGCAGCACGTGGAGTCTGTTTAGGAGCCACCTGCACTGGATGCACTGGATGGCACATCCAACACAAACGTAAGCCCTCTTATTAATACCTGGCTTGCACAAGTGTGTTGCACTAACACAGTACTTCAGGCAGGTTGATTGGGTCATTCAGTAACTCTGCCACTCTCTGTAAACAAACACTTTTTCTTGGAATTTCATTCAGGAGCAGCTTGGGACATGTACAAGCCAGCTCCTTCCTTGATGAAAGGCAAACGACTTCCCAGGAGCAGGTTTGCCCCTGCGAGACAGCAGAGTTGGAGGCAAATCACTGTGCTCTCCTCTACCTGGGGCCATCCCAGCCAGCCCTAATGTTTCAGCAATCCATGGACTATGAAGTGCTGGCCGGCCAGCCCCTTTTCATCTCAGCCTTCTCCTCCTCCACCTCTGAGATCCATACAGGAGGGATGCAGAGCTGAGCATCCCAAGCGGCTGCCAGGCCTTTGCTCTGTGGCCCAGCGAGGGCTCTGGCATTCACCTTGGAAAAGGATGATGTAAATGGTGCGTTTGAGTACCCAGCAGTTCAGACTTCCTATTGCATGCACATCCTCCCCTCTGCATTAAAAGGAATCCCTCTTTAATAATGGTTTCACTGTGCACCTGTGCAGAAGTCTTGATGTTGCACCGTCTAAGCAAGGATGGGAGCACAACAAGGCCAGGAGGACGGTGGCTTTTCCTGAGTTTGTGGCCAGAAGTTGCTCAGCACTGCTGTGTTTGTTCTTAGTTTAGCACAAGCTGATGATGTTGGTTCCCAGTTGCTCCGCAGAGGACAGTCTGTTGCATATCCTAACTGTGGTTCATCTCCAGGCTGAAGGAGGTCTGAAGTGGTCCATCCCTCCATGGCTTAAACAGCAGAGGATTTTCAGTGCCTTGTAAAGAGCCATATTTGCTGGGCAGTGAGAAAAACGAGCAGTGGCGTGATGATACATGGCAACAAAGTCCCACAAATACTTACTGGCGCACAACTTGGGTGGGAGCTGTTGTCATAGTAAGGCAGAACCAAGGCGGGATCCACAGTGAACGATGCCAAAAGCCAGGAGAAAGAGCTCAGCCACTGATACACAAAACGATACTCAGGCAGCCAAGGCCGACGGGAGGGATGGGTGGAGGACAGCAGCCCAGCTTTTTTTTGGCCAGCGTGCACAGTCGTGCTCAAGCGTTGCTCAGTAGAATAGCTGGGGTATTATTTTTAAAACACTTCTCATGGAAAACAGCATTTTACAACCTGATGGGTGTGAGCCGCAGCCCCACAGCAAGTTGGCACACAGCTGTTGTGCGGATGAGGTTGCATGCTCATTTTCTGTGTGGGCTGATTTAGGGGACTTGTGAAGAGAGAAACATTACTTGATATCCCACATTGCTTCCTGGGGTCATTAGAGACCTCTGGGCTCTTGGCTAGTCGTCAATAACTAATTTGAGGATGTAGCTTAGGGGCTATTGTATGAAGCTTTTGGTCATTTCTGCATGATAGGTCCAGCATATATTTTGTGCATTGGGTGCCTTTTCTCAGTCTTTATTGCCCTGCATTACTTCTCCTCCTGTAGATGTGTTTCCTCATGGGCAAGCCTAGCCTCTCAAGAAGCCTTACACCAATACCAAACCACAGCATGTTTGGAGTACTTGTGTGATAGCATCATCTGTCACTGCTCAACAACAACAAGGAAATGAGCAATATTCCAAGCTGGAGCAGAACAAGAACAGACAAAATGAAAAGGAATACTGTACACCTATGAATCCCTGGCAGGAGCTCTGCGTATCAGTACCAGGTTCTGTTTAAAGATCATGGGTGTACATCTCTTGGTGAGAGCCAGGACACAACTTCGCCATGGTCTATCTAAGCTCTGAAGGGTTTCACTGGCTCTGTCTGAATGCAGACAATTTAATAAATATGCATTTTTCAATTGGAATTTCCCAAATACAGACATAGTGTCTTTACAGCAACTTGAACTAGTTGTTAAAGACTCAAAATGACTCGGTAAACATAGGAGATGAAAAAATGCCCTGAATTATGCTCAATTCCAAGCTTGCAAACGTTGTTTTGTCGTTGTATTCAAGATATTTTCTATGCTGTGTGTCAGCTAGAGTAAATGAGCAGTGGATCAAGAAAAGAAGTGAGAGTAAAATTCAGTAGGCATTTTAATAAAATGGCAAAACCCAGCTTAAAGCCATAAAAAGTCATGCATTAACAAAAAGATCTTGTACCCTGCAGCAAATATTTCATTTTCCAATGCTATGGCACAGCTACATCTCAAGTTCTGTCTTCGAGAGACAGTGCAAAGGAGATGGTTGGTTTGATGCAATTTGCCTATCCATCCAAGCAATATTTCCTTCCCTGAGGTAGAGGCAAGTTCAGTCATGGATTATGTGCTTGGCTTTCCTCAAGCCACAGTCTCCACTCATGTTGGTACACAGTTTCCCAATACCAGCCATGACTTGTCCTCTGGCCGGCAAGTTGTCCCATCTTCTCTACCTTGGTCCAAGCCACCTGTCCATACAGAGGGAAATCCCCCAGCCTCATCCTTCCGTTGCTTCAGCCTTTCTTGCAGTGTTTCTCCCAAACATATCTGGTGCCACACCATCCCAGCAGGATGGGTGCCTGGATCTTAGCCATGTGGGAACCTCCGTCTCTGTGAAGTGTCCCTCATGGAGCGCTCTTTTTGGTCAGAGCCAGCACAGGAGCTCAGCTGAGCCGTAGCACAGAGTAATAGGCAAGGGCATGTTTTGAAATAACTCATTTGAAGTATACTTGTAGAAAAGGTGCAAGGGAATAAAGAGTTAATGATGAGAAGCCTTCTAGGTCTATGAGGTTTTTCTTATGTGAGGTCTCTAACTCCTAAATTCCAGAGTTATGGGTGAGCAACTGAGATTGGAATCTCACCCCTTACGCCTGAAGAATTCCTCAGTTGTTCCTGGGGTGGAAATAATGCAAACTATTATTTTAAAATAATGCTGGTTGGGCTTGGAAAATTCAAATTCAGATAGTAGAAAATGATAATTTCAAGGTTACCAAGCAAACGTAATCTTTCTGCACAACTGCATATCTCACATTCAGTACGGCAAGGTTCCCGGGGAAAATGACAAATGTAATTAAAACCTGTCTCATCATGTGCGCACACAGGGGAGGGCAAGCTGTGATTGTAATGGTAACGGCTCAAACTGCAGGTGTTTTTATTTTAAGATGGGGTATTAAATGAAACTTCCTGCGTTCGTTGACCCAAATTTTCTCCTGGATGCTTCTAAGGTGCTGCTGTGATTTGCAAACAAGGCTGAACTTGAATGACACCTTTCAGCACACACTTCTATCTTCAGAGATAGAAGATATTACTTACCTTAGCTGAGACTGTCACAGGGACTGTGGATGTTGCAAATCCTTTCTATCTTTGGAAGCAGGTAGTCTTCCCTCCTGAAGGCCTCAGGCTCGTTATGGCATAGTGGGGATCCTTCATGGCTGGCAGGATGGAGGTGGGGATCCTGCCGGAGGTGCTACCATCTCTGCAACTGCGAGAGAGAGAATGTGATCAACTGTGCTTTTAACAAAAGAGTTTTACAGAAGGGGAGAGGACAGAGCTGGAACCAGGCAGCAGCTTTGGAGGTGGCTGAGGACAATGTGCTGCATCACTTCAGAAGAGGAGGAGGAAGTGTGGCTGCACTCCCCCCCTCCCCGTGTAACTTGCTAGTTCCCAGTGCACCCGGTGCTGTTGCACTGTGTGGGATTCTGTGACTTTTATTTCTAGTTCAGTTGTTACTTACCGCCAGAGTTCTTCCAAGAAATCCAGACAAGGGGAGGTAAACGGTGATTAATTTAGACAACCTAAGTAGAGGACTCACGGTGTAATACAAGAAACTTAGCAGCTTTCTGATGTCCTTTTGTGAGTGAATTGTGTAGCTGGGTTGTTTAATGGAGCGTTTAAAAATTGTGTTGACAATAGCCTATGAATAATGTATGCAGGAACAATGAAATACCTTACTGTTAAGAAACTGCTGATATGCTGGGGAACTTTCCATCGGATGCGAGAATGATTTTGAAAGCTCTGTCTTCTCGGGATGCCCTTTATTTATAGTCTTGCTGCTTCAGAGATTGCATTCCTTTTTAGATACCACATGTAAAGATGCCCTCCACTGCTTCTGCCTCTGTCTGCCAATTTCACTTGATTCCCCGTGCTTATGGCTGTAAAACCTGCTGAATTTTGTTGAGTGTATGCTTTATTAACTGAGCACTGTAAGCGTGGAGCTATTTGCTCCATAGCCTCCAGCCATTTCAGGTGTCTGCACCAAAACATGCTGCGCCGAAGGAAGATGGGCACTGTTTTTGTGTCACAGCAAGGATGTTCCATGGTACAGGAAGCAGAAATAGGGCCAGGTGATTTGAAGAAAAAAAAAATAGACCAGCAATTCTTTTTCAGGTTTCTGGAGCATGGAGCATGGGGTCCTTGCTTGAAATAAGCAACGTGGATATTTTGTTTTTGATGGACTTTGCAGTGTGGACTCAGCTCTGATCCCTCTAAATTTTTCCCTGTGTCCTCTTTTCAGTGCATAAGGCCTTTGTGCCTTTTGGCCGTGAGTAATGGTTGCTTGCTGTTATACTAAGTGACTAAATCTTGCTTGACTAAAGAAATGAGAAGATTGAGAGTGAAGTCCTGCTTTGAGGGGTTCTCTGGAGTGTGCACTGCCTTAGTTGCAGACTTCCCTGGGCCTAGCTCATCATCACTGTAGGTGCACCAGGCAATCGCTGTCTCTTCCTTTGCTCCTTGCTTTAGCCATCAGCCACAGGAGAATAAAATAGTAGCTTTGTTTGTCACCTGAGGTTGTCCACACCTGCACTGAAATACGGGAGTGCCACAGGAGGGGCTCTGAACACAATATATATCTTACAGCTGTTCAGAATGGTCCCAGATGAGTGTATGCTAAGAGCAGACCCAGCCTGCAGACTCTATAGCTCCCTATCCCATCTCTGCTGTGGCTTTGTTGTGAGTAGCCCAGTGCCCATGCTGCATTTTTTCTGTCTGTACTTATGCAATAGACCCCTGAGTCAAAGTATTTCCTGCAGTATGGACAGTGTATTATTATTAGTGTAATGCTCGAACAAAACAACATGTGATTGATGCTGTTGTATTAGTCAGCTAAGGAAGTGATATCCTCACCTTGGAGGTTGGTGTGATGGGTTTTGAAGTCACGCGGTGATAGCAAGCTCCAGGCATGAGCCTACAGGGCAGGAGAGAGAATGGGCTAGAAGAGAGTTTGTATCCCCAAGGTGATCTGCGGCTGGCTAAACAAGAGGACCAACCTTGGAGGGGAGATTAGTACTTTTATTGGCTTGCTTGCTGCTGTGGTACTCCTGGGGAGTGCAGGATATTCTCAGCTACAGGAAAAGCTATGTATAAAAGGGGTTAGCCTAAACACAAGGGAGGTACAAAGACCACTAATGGGGTTTGACTAAACTTTTTAAATAGAATTGATAAAAAAAAGTATCTAAAATTCCCTCCATCTCCATTCTGGCAGCCAAGAAGTGTTTTCAGAAGAGGTTTACAAAGGTCTTCGTTGAAGAATATGATTAAGTTCAAGCAGCCTTTTTCTGAGGTAGAAATGCTGCTAGCTGACTGTCTACAAGAAAGAAAAGCTTTCAGAGTGGAGGAAATGGTTCTGTTTTGCAGGATAGTCCATTGATGCTTCTGATGGCCCTGTTAATTTCTCTTTTTTCAATGTTTGTTTCTTTAGGTGAAGAGTGAAGGCCCCAAACTGGTGCCCTTCTTTAAAGCGACTTGTGTCTATTTTGTCCTCTGGCTGCCAACTTCCAGCCCTTCCTGGTTCAGTGCCCTCATCAAATGTTTGCCCATCTTCTGCCTGTGGGTTTTTCTTCTGGCTCACGGAATTAACTTTTTGGTGGCACACCGGAGCGCAAGCCGCATCCTAGCAGGACTGATATTCTCAGCAGTGGGAGATGCCTTTCTCATCTGGCAGGAGCAGGGCTACTTCATTCATGGTGAGTACAGTGTGAGTCCTGAAGGGCTGCCACAGTGCCCAGCTGTTACTCTGTTTATTTAGTAGTGAGTTGCTTGTCACGTGTTTTATTTACTCATGTACAGCTTACGTGCCTCGCAGTGTGGAGACAGTCATTCCTAGACTACGATCCATTGCAGTTAGAGGAGTCACATCACAGATGAGACTCTTGAGCTTCTCTTGAGGTGTCCTGGAGTCGGAGAGGTCATTAAGACAGGTTTGGCTCCTTGACACGTGTTTGTAGTGTCTCATCTGGCTGGAGCTGGGAAGGTGACATGGGCAGAACGTCCCGGGAAGAGGAGGAAACTCACAGCACTCAGCATCTCCCATGAAGCTGCAGGAAGTATCTACCTCCTGTCTCTCTGTGGGGAGATCTGTCAGTCCTTCTCTACAAGCATGCAGAAGTAAGACACACGATGCAAAGGCACTTAGTGGAGAAAAGGTAGGGAGGATTCTTAAGTTGCAGAAGATAAGCCCACAGCCAGGGGGAGGTGTTTAAATGGATGTCAGAAAGCAAGTCATCAGAAATCTTGTCCTACTTTCAGGTTCATCAGCATGAATCATGCAGCCTGTTGTAAAAACATGGGAGCTGGTTTTGCAAGGCATGTAAATTATGGGGAATCAAGGGCAAACCTTACCATGACACCCTGTCATCTCTACAGGAAGATCTACATCTCTCAAAGCAGAACAAGCTTAATTTATTTCACTGTTTTGCAGACTAGAACATAATGGTTTAGATTAATGATTTAAAGCCACACTGAGGCTGCCTGCAGCAACGCTCGCCATAGCCTTAGACTGTCATACAAAATCAGTACCAGTTAAGTCCTTCACTTCACTGCATTAGTGGGGTTTGTGAAGTCAACTTCACCAGCAGAAGGATCTCATGAACACCCACCATAAGCTGGCTGCTGTGACTGTCCCACTGGAAATCGTGATGAGATGGGGGAACTTTTCTGACTTCTATGAAAGTCAAAGGCTTATTTTTTACTCCTTGTATGAGGTCAGTATTTAGTTCTATTCTGGAATTCCCACAAGCTCTGCTTTCTTCATGAAGGTATGTGAAATGCTAGATATGAAAAGCCAAATGCTTTGAATCTGGTTTTAATCCTGCTTCCCAAGGGTTTATCCAAATCTCATTAAAAGTTCCTGTAAAAACTCCTAAGGTTTTGCTGGGGTGTAGGTTAGACCTTGGGGACTGGATCTGTTTGGCTGAGCTTTTGGGCATGTTGCTGAGAAGCTCCAACTGTCTCTTGGGTTGCCATCTACTCTGTGCTGAGCGTTGGCGTTCCCACTGACAGGCCTCCTCTTAACGGGAATGTGTGGCTCGGCACAAGTTATCCTGGCCCAGCTGCCCATGTTTCTGTTTTGCCTCCTGTCATTTCTTCTTGAGCTGTGGCTTGGAAAACATTCAAGACCTGATTCTCACCGTGACTGTTTTTGTACATGGACTGTGCATAAGTTCCCCATTCCCACGTAGTTGGGATATCTCTGAGTCACTTCTTTGATTTAATGATAGCGGAAGGTCAACCTGTCACAGCAATTCGGTGTTGAGTTCAAGTGTTTTAATCTGCAAATCAGCTGGAATTTTTACCCCAGCTTGTGGGTTTCTTCTTGATTTAAGGAGAATGCTTGTTTAGTTCTTTTGGAGCGTTTTGAGAATCTCAGCCTGGATCCTTGGCTTTCTCTTGTCTGCCTCAGTCTGTACTAATCTGAGCTACTGCCTTCTGTAGTGAAGTGTTAACATTTGCATTTCAGCTGTCAGCAAATCAAGTGCACCACCCCACTTATCCTGTCGCCTTTCCTGCAGAACGTATTTTCTCCTAAACACAGCAGGCTGCTCTTGTTGACAACTGACAACATTCAAACTTTTGACAGCATCCCTTGTGGGAATTTCAAATTTCAGGGAAATAAAAAGAATTAATAGAGAATAATGTACTTTCTCTTCAATTTCTATGGCTTTTAGGCAGAAAAAAAAAAAGGTTGAGATCTGGGTTGAGTTGAATAGCTTTTGAGACAATGAGTTTATAAAAAGACATTTGTTCATTATTTTACAGGGAGGTGAGAGCCTGAGAACCTACTCTTGGCACACTTCACTTTTCATTTTTGCTGTTTCAGTCTACTAATAGCAAGCTATTTTCTGACTAGTGTCTTCCTGCACATGGAAGATACTTTACAGTATTAACACCCGTGTCCTTTGATACTGGGAGCACAGAAACAATCATGCATTCAGTAAAGAAGATGGGGGCTAACAGAAAGGACTTACTGCCAGCCTGAGCAGAAACTCCAGGGCAGGGGAAGTGGGAAGGAAACCTGGGCTCCCTGATTCCATTTAACTGGCCTAGAATAAGGCAGAGAGAGGAAGGAAGCAGACAGATGGAAAAGACTGATCTGCCTGGTGTGACTGGAGGGCTGAGCCAAAGGCTGAGAAATGCAAGAAAATTGCACCCTGTACATCTCTCACAGGTTTCCCTGGTTCGTGGGTGCTGAATGAGCAAACCTCAGAGCTGACTCTTGTGACCTCACCATATATCACAGAACTCCTCATGCCTTTCTGGGCTTATGCTTGGCTGCTGCATCTTGTTCTCCACTCCCCTGTCTTGCTGCTGGCCGCCTACATGAAGGAGGACTCATTCTTTAGTTCTCCATTCCAGCACTTTCCACACAGTGCCACTGAAGGAGAAATCACTCCTCATAGCTAGGATGAAGTAACCTTGCCCTCCTGACCACTCCATGGCTCTAACCTTTCCTGCATTATAAACACTTCTCATCCTAAATCCCTTCTCTCTCAGTGCTGCACTCATGAAACCTGTGAAATATCAACTTCTTGTTGCCATTCTTTGCAATTCCTTCTGCTTCCCACTGTCCATTTCCTCCCCTTGCAGACTAAATCTCCACTAGCCCTCTCCCTCCTGCGGGTTCCCCTCTCATCCCATGATGGCTGAGTGGATGTTGATCCCAAAGGCTGGGAGATGCTTCTCCTTTTAGCTGCCTCAGGGAGTATTGGGATGAGGAGATGTCTGCCAGCAGCAGGATTTAGCAGTTACCCTTTGTACCACTGCACTGGGCTTTAAAACACAAACAGGTGTCCTGCTGGAGGACTTAGCTTCCTAGATCAATTTATCCATTTCTTACATTAGAGCTGCATGAGAACTTTCAGCCACTGTAATTAACTCTGCCTGGGTAAAGTAGAACAGCCTTTAGCTGCACCAAACATGGGTTTGGAGCCTACTATGAGCAAGTAGTAGTCAGCAGCTGTACCAAAACATGGTGACATTTTTTGTCGAATGGGTTAGTGGCAAGTGATAAACACAAGGGCAGTACCTTCCATCTGGGATTTCTCAGGCGTGTTGCACTTCAAAGGGAAGCCAGCATTTTACTTTCACTGATTGATTCCAGTTAAGGTTCATATGAATCTTGCAAATAGCCATAACGTTGGCAGATCATATTGATGTAGTCTCTGAAATACGTCAGCTGCTACTTCCAGCTTAGGTTTCTCCTAGCTGTGAGCAGAAACAGAATAAAAGCCACATGCAGTCCCTGAGTTGTTTTGGGTTTGGGGCTAAGTATGGTTAGATTTGCTATCCAGATTCAGAAGGATTGCTATCTTATCACGTTTTGTTCTGACGTGGCTATGATTCCAACATTCCTGTTCTACTCGACCTAGGAGTGAAATGGTTCAGATGGTAGATAATGAGAGGGGATTATCTTTGCTCTGCCTTGCCCCCACCTTTCTGTCCAAAGCAGAGGAGGAATCATCTGAGAGACAGGCTTTGGTCTTTCTGCAGCAGCTTGGCTCACCCAGCCTCTTGGCAAAAAGGTATGCATCACAACAGAGTTGTACTCAGCTGCAGCTGTAGAAGTACCCAGACTAGCAGGAACCTGGTGCTGAAGTTGATCTCCTATGCACATGTTTTTATATTTAAATGGTCCCAAGTGCTCAGTATGGTGCCTGACTAAATCAAATGAGGGTTGTAACGCAACAAGGACATCTATACCTGGAGTAGCTTCTGTATGTTTCAAATCCAATGTATCCATGTTTTCTTTTGCTACTGACTGCCAGTCACTGTCAATGACTCTTTCCAGGTCTGCTGATGTTTGCCATCACACACATCCTGTACTCCTCAGCCTTTGGCATGAAGCCTTTGGACCTGAAAGCTGGCTTGATGATGGGCCTCATTTCCAGTTCCTGTTATGCCTTCCTGTACTCCTACCTCTCGGGCCCATTCACCTACCTGGTAGCTGTCTACATCGCCTTGATCGGCTTCATGGGCTGGCGAGCGGTCGCTGGCATGCAGCTGTGCAATGACCTCTGGACGTGGACCAAGCTCTCGGCCTGCATCGGAGCAATGCTTTTCATGGTGTCGGATCTGACCATCGCAGTTAACAAGTTCTGCTTTCCTGTACCCTACTCGCGTGTTATCATCATGGCTACTTACTATGCAGCTCAAATGCTTATTGCACTGTCAGCTGTAGAGAGCAGAGATGAAGAGGACTTCAAAAAGAGGAGCTAGGTGGACTGCCGGCAGTCTGTGAACAATGTGGGTTATATCTCAGGTGCTGTAGCTGCATTCACCCCTGAGAGAGATCTCCATTTCTCTAGGCATATTGGTGATGTTGATTTTGCTTCTTTGAAGCATTACCTTTGGGGCTTTATTTTCAATGGCTTTCTCTGAATATAGCTTACTTCAGTGTGGAGTCCACGTCAGAAAGCTTAAGATTGTCCCTGCAGTAGCTACTCATTCAATTTTTCCACCTTGGAAGTTCTGTACTACTGCACTTTATTTGTTAATCTTGAAACTGATGCTGAATGTCTGGGAATAGGAGGCCCAATGGACAAGCTTGTCCACACACTGTGCTAGGAGACTTGCTTTCAATAGTAGGCAGACAGGCACAGACCTCTGCTAAAGCCATACGTAAAATGAATTTTACCAGTGTTTAAGTTAGCCTGTTCTTGTGCATTATGAACTCAATACACAAACTGGAGCTATTTGAGCCTCTGCTGAAAGGAAGCCTGTAGCTATAGTGAAAACATCACATTCAGATGAGGACTGAGCTTTGGAGTCAACAGCAGCATGTTGGGCAGCCTCTAGCAGAACCTGAATGAGAGCCGAACACCGAGCAGAGAGCCCAGCATGAGGTACACAGAGATGAAGTGCTGTGTGCTTTGATAGCTGCTGATCAAAGTTCTAGAGCAAGTCTATGGATGCCTGTCAGCATTGCCATGTGCAGCAGAAATAGTAGCTTGGTGGGATTTTAGGGTCATCCAGGTAGGCAGGCCAGTGCATTCTTCTCTACCACATGTGTACAATTACACAGTGTCAGCAGCCACCAGTGACAGCATGGACACATGAGGATATTTGGTTTCTGTAGCAGAAGAGGGTGTCACTAATGTGTGTCCTATTTGTGTCTAATATGGCAGATAGGAATCTAACATTTACACCTTTCTTAGAATTCTAACAACATTCCATATACTCATGAAACTTTACTGTCCTGCTGCTTGTAGCACTTCTTCTGAACGTGTGAGCATTTCCCATGTCTGAACTGGTTAGTCAGGGCCCTGATTTTGACTGTAGATTGTTGTTTTGCCAGCTGGTGGCCGATGTTCAGGTTTGCAGCGCTTGTGTTTGGAAACCCCTTTTGAGCAGAGCATCCTGAAAAGCGCAGTTCTCTGTGTTCAAAGTGCCTGCCGCTTCCTTCTTGAACTCACATGGATGCAGCGAGAATGTAGGAAAGCCTGTTTAATTCTGACCCAAATTCTTTACTTGGTTCTTCTGCCCATCTGCTGAAGCAAGATTACTTCTGATTTCACTCTCTTAAAAAGATGAGAAAGAGGTTGCCCTGTTTTTGTTGTTGTTGTTTTTTTCTTTTTTTAATACCAGACTGATTTGTGATCGTGTGTGTATTTTCTCCTCTTATTTAGGACATCTGACGGCAAGCTACATTTCCATTTGAATCTCTCTCGAATGTGCTCTTTCCCTCTGTCCATCCTAAGGTTGTTACTATGGGCAGAGATGCTCTCCTAGTTGTTGTAAAGACACAACAAGCTCATTCAGGTGCAAAGGAAGTCGCTAAGGGTTCCTGCAAATCTTCAACCTGTGGCCAAAAAGGGATGACCAAAATAGACTGCACGTGACCCAAATCCATGCAGGTCCTAATAAACCCTTGCGTTCTTTTGTATGGCAGAGTGAACAGGAGGGGCAGCCTTCCAGATTGACCTCATGGGTTGAAAACCACCGTGGTCGCCATACCTTGCATGCCCAGACCATTCCAGGCGAAAGCCTGGCACTGACTCCCTGGCACCATCAGCAGAGCAGGAATTCCTCTTTCCAGGGAGGGCAGCTGGGGTCAGGGGCCAGCTGAGGAAACAGCTTTTCCGTTGGTGCTGAGAGGTGTTAAGTGGCTCTCCTGTTCCTCTCCAGCCTTCTGTGTTGGGACTGGGTGTAGAAGAGGCATTGCCTGCCCACAGTTGGTGCATCCGTGCCAATGCAACCAGTATTACAAAAATCTAGGTTAACCATCCTGACCCCATGGAATCATCTACTGCTTTTCAGAGAGATCAGAAAGGTCAGCTGCGTTGTTGAGAGGGAAAGCATTGTAAATAGCACAGTCCGGTTTAATCTCTTCCCTTTAATGCTGTTGTGTAATACTGTCAGTATTCATTGACCAGTGCGCTGGGGTCTGCCTGGAGTAAACTGCTAAGGGAATTTAGAGCCATAAAACATCTTCATTCATCAGCATTGCTTATCTCCTGGCCGCAGCTTGAACCCTGCAGTGTAGCTCTTTGCAGATGTCAGCTGCTGTTACTAAGCTTAACTGTTTGCAAATCTCTTTCTGCAAAGGACTGACCAAGCTAAGAGGAAATGTAAGCATTTGGGGTGAACCCCACCATTCTCCCAGCACATAAGAGCACGTTTCAGTCTGGGTCAGCTCAGTACACTCAATCTTTATTCTGGCGGTTCTTCAGAGAAACTCCCTGCACCCTGAGCTTCCCAAATGACCTCAAGAAGTCTCTTCCAACCTCAGTCATTTTGTGATTCTTCGATTTAAAATTAGAATTTCAATCCGAACCATTATATCTTTCTTTCCCTTTGGAAATGAGCAATCTTCAGTTTACTGAAGACAGCCGATTTGCATTTCTGCCTGCTTTTTCTTTTTGGCTTTCTTTGCCATCCTCCACTTTCAGGCACTGTACACTTGCAAAAAAGGATCTTAGTTTAAGTTGGAGATCTGCTCTCTCTTCTCCTCTGGCTGTCAGAAGTGCAGTTTCTGCATACAGAGGTCTGTGGGTGGCTTTAATTAGGACAGCAGAAACACGTGTCACCCAAGTGGGCCGTTGTCCCTTTACCGTCAGCGGCTGGCTGGGATGCAGCCAGTGAAGCAACAGCATTGGCTTGCCCAGGAACATGAGGCAGAGCCCCCAGCTTACAAAGTCCAGACAAGTCCTGCCTGGCTCAGTGGTTTGCCGGCAAAGGCTCTTAATCTCCAAAATCTCCCTCCTGCTTTGTATTCTCTACTTTTCATCCTTATTACCTGAATGAGACCATTTTCCTGGAGGGTGTCCTTCCTGCTAGGAAGGGACCAGCTGATGAGGACACTTATTTGACACAGTTTTCAGAGTTTCAGAAACCCTGAGAAACACTAAGCAGTTGCTTGCATTCTGCTAAATACCTTTTCTTGGGATTAAAACTCTTCTCTCAACCCAAGCAAGAGCAGTCTTCATTATGAAAGGGAGCAAACAAAAAGTGGGAAGTGTCATTGTCTATGACAGTGGCAGCCATTTGTGTATCTTCTTGTTGTCTCTTTGCATTGTAAAACTGCATTCTTCTTATCAGGAGTGCAGTGTTTGAGGAACACCCACTCTTCAGCCCAGGAACACTACAGAGGGCATGAAGCACCCCAGTGGTGCAGCATGCCTGGTGGCACCGATACTATCAGCTCCAGGGCTTGTTTCTCTATTAAGTGATTCTTCCAAGCTTTCTTGTGCCATAGTTTAATACCAACACCTGTAAGTTTTCATCTTGCTGCTACGCTAATGGTGGGAGCTGGCCAGGAAGAAGCAGATCAATGCAAACAGCAAGTGCAAAGCTTAGTGGCAGGTGCCTTGTTCTCACTGCTTGTGTTCTGTACACGTGGACTCTTTTACTCAACAGCAGCATAATCATGTTCCTCCCAGGTACTTCTCCTGCCTTTTATCCATGCTTGCTCCTTTTGTGGCCTTGGGTAAGTCACAATTTTTTTTTGAAGCCAGATCCTCATCTGGTGTAAGTAGGCATGAGTGTAGGAGGGCCAGCGCTCTGCCAGGTTATAACAGCCAGGACCAGGACCTGTGTGTCTGTTCTCATCCCATTTTGAAAATTGTGGTATTAGCACTTACCTACCTCACAAAGATGCTGTAAGGGTTAATGCTTATACAGCACTCAGAAGATGTAAAGTGCTATATGTCTCAAATATTAATGTACTGTAGTGATAAGAATACTTCTAGGCATCTGCAGAAGCACGGAATGTGTTACTGCATTTTTGATTTGCATTAGTGTGAAAGCAAATGAAACATATTTATTCATACTGTCTAACAGCATAGGCTGAGTTACACTTGAACCTCTATGGAGGTTTTAGCTTAAAAGTCTGAACTCTAATCTCAGTTTTGCAAACAGTTTTCGGTTTATCTAAAAGCCTCAACCAAATTCTTAGATGTGAACTGTGCATCTGAATCTTGCAGTCTAGTCTCATCCTTACCTGTTAGCTAGAATGAATCTAATCCAGCCAAAACACAGTGCTCTTACAGTCTGCGATGGCTGTTGAAAAGATTGGAACAGAAAATGAAGTCATTCTATTCAACATTCATCCTGCAGAAGGTCAGCTAGGTTTCAGGAGACAACTTAAAAAGGGATTCTAAGTTTACCGGCTTTAATATCAGCAGAGAGGGAAGGCCTTGATAGAATTAATAAGGTCGACACATCCTTCTTGAATTCTTTCCTTTTAAACTGAAACAAAGTAGTAGCAGGTTCTATACTGAAGGAAGTACTTGTACCATCAATCCAATCAGAACAAAAAAGATATCTAGAAATACAGCTCTAAACCATCACCATGTACTCAATGACTATAAAAATGCCACAGTTCACTGGATTCAGATCTGGACTACAGCTAGAAATGACTTGGTTCTGGTAGCACTGGCTGCTGTATAACGCAAATGGAAGTGAGAAGTTACCAAGGAATGTGAACTGTGTACATGTGAAATGGACCATAATTTTGAAGCAGCTGCAGTAAAATCTTATCTTAATATGAACTCAGAAGCAAACACAATGCAAATTTTCATTGTTTCTTTACAATGTATGATGGATTTTAGTTTTCTTAGTTTGGAGGAAATTTTCTTAATGTTATTTTATTTTTGCTCTTATTGTAAAAAAATAAAAATATATGACTCTAGATAGATCACAAATTGAAAAAGGTGGCCAGTTGGCAGGAATGCCAAAATTTCTGTGGCTCGTACTGTTGTTTGTGGTGACACTATGCTGCTGTAGGATGAGCTACTGGAGTGGAATGAAGCTCAAAAGGAAGGCTGAAGCACAAGGCCCGCTGCAGACTCCCACAGTCAGTAGAGGGATGCAGGGACCAAGCTGCCAAGATTGCAGTGGGAGCAACGACTGGTCCCATCTGGGGACAGACAACATCAGGAAATAGAAGAACTCTTTTCCTAACAGCCAAAAATCAGGAAATCAAATCCAGCCCATTGCACGAGAGCAACAAGTCAGTACAATCACATGGACTTAGACATCCGTCCTGTAGGCTTCTGCTAGATCAAACCTTGTACCCAATTCAGCAGGGACATCTTGCTCCAGGCCTACTGCATGGGCAGGGCCAGGCCAGCAAGAACTATATTGAAAGAGAATAAATTTGAAAGCAAAGAAACCAACCCAATCAACCAACAGCAACAACAACAAAGCAACAAACCAACCAAAAACCAAAACAAGAGCACAGATGCCACTGGGTAAGCAGTAGTTCTGCCTTACTGAGATCACAGGAATCTGTCCTGAATACTAAGTCCATGTCTTGTACCATGCATGTCTCTCACTCCGGCCCCTCTCCCACGCGTTCCAGACAGAGTGTGCCGAAAGATGTGACTGAAGCAGCTGCTCTCCCCAGGGAGTCAGCATTTTGCCATGTGTGAAAGTCTCCAGCACTTACTTCCTTTACCATGATTGTAAAGGTCACCACAGGCAGTACGGCTACTTGATCTGGGATCTTTTCTTAACATATTTTTATGCTGATTTTACTGTTTTAATTCTTTGTTTGGAATGTATATTTTTTTTTCTCATTTCTTCTATGTGTAACAACAATTAAAAATATTAATTTACTGGGTGCATTTATTGTGCAGATGTAACATCTCTTTGCTCATTTTCTGTTTCTGTGACAGCTGCCTACTGAAGCTCTGTAGCAGGCAGTGCTGTGCCACTTATGTCCCTCGGTGGTGTGGCTCTGCCCCGAAGCTACCCAGAGCTGCACTGAAGCAGAAGGGCGCTGTCACAGCCAGATGTAGTATTTCCATCTGGAGAACCCCTGAAACACACCCACAGGCACCCCACAGAGCACATCCAGCACAAATGAACTAGGCACCGCTGTGCTGATAGCAACTGGCTGGTGTTACAACACATCCCAAGCGTCCCGGGATGCAGAGTCCTGAAGGACACTGGCTCCTTGCTGCAACAGCCAGTCCCACTTACAATGGTCATTTGTCCACACTTCCAGGGAGAAGGCAGCTTGCTCACCGAGGTTACCCGGAAGTCCCACACAAATGGCCAATTCTCTTTTTTCTCCTCTCCTAAGCAAAATGTCCAGGGGAGAAATAGGTTAGCATGGACATCTTTTTCTGATTGAGGATCTGATGCCAGTTTCCACAGCTGTGTTTGATGCAGTGGCACAGATATTTGGTTTCATTAATCCTGAACCGGGCCATCTGTCACCAGTGGAACAGGTTTCAAGGATCTATAGCGTAGAAATGCAGAGCAAGCGCTCTCAGTCCATTAAATGAATCTACTTGCAGGCTTAGCATAGATCCTTCCACTCTCCCCTTTTGAGTGCAGTGATCCCTGATGTGAGGATGAATCAGTACTAGGCAGAACCACCACCAAGTTTCAAAGTGTGTGGACTAAGCGTGTGTGTGGCTGGCCACATTATGCTTTTATACCAGAAAAGCTCCAGGAAATCACTCCAAACTAAAAGAACCAACAGTAATATGTATATAAATGTAACTGAATACGTCAACCCTTCAGTGGTTCAGACGTGTTCTAATGCCTTAGTCTTACCCACCAGCAGCGTGGTTACTGGACCATTCTGGATCTTGGGTTTGCCTTATGCAACCAGCTCTTTCACATGGTGACTCCCTCATTTGCAAAGCTGCAGACTGTATTTACTTTTTTGGAATTGCAAGGTTTTAAGTACTTCAGATTTATGGCTTACAGTATGTTTATACACAGCCTGACATAATGAAGCTTACATCATCACAGAGGTCCTGCTGAGCAATCTGGGGACATGGCAAATAAGGAGACAGAACCCAGCTCTCCTTCTCAACTCAGAAGCAAAATTCTCACTGATCAGTGAAGTAAACTGATAAGTAGAAGGGAAAACAGCAGTATCTGGCACCTTTTATTACTGTTAAGATACGTTAGCAGATATGTATTAGAAATGTAGTCTTTAGTGTGTTGCCTGAAACCACTTTAGAGGAAGGAAATACAGAAACATCAGAATTGGCCCTGTTGCAGCCCCACTCTCTACCAGTTAGTTTAACTGACCATTGCAGAAGCCAAGCACACTTGCATTTTGTTCCACACAAGCAAAAACAAACCATGCAGCCACAGCAATGCTGTTCTGCATGTTGGACCAAGCAAAGCAGGTTCTACCAATTACGTCCCGTGTTGAGACTTCTGCAAACTTTCTGTCACTGTGTCCAAGAGGGTTCTATCGCATTTTTCTTAAGAAAAGAGAAAGTGAGAAGTGCTGCAATCACTGCAACCAGTCCCATGTTTGGAGCGGAAGTCTCACAAAGCACTAGCTACGTGGCTTCACAAAACTGTCTAAAAGCTTTCCTAAACAACTGGTAGCAACTTCAAAAACAACTGATTACAGCTTTCATAGGCAGCGATACTTCAAGTTCAGAAGCTCAGAGGTGGAGCAATGCACTGTTCTTGCAAACACTGTGAAAAAGGCTAAAATTGAAAATACGAGTAAGCAGAAGAACGCAAGCTTTATAAAGAAGAGAGATGGAAAAGTCTACATAAGGGAGGAGGCAAATGGAGGTTTAGCTCCTGTGAAATCAGCAGAGAAATCAGCAGCAGAAATTCCAGCACAGGTGTTTAGAACCCATTTACGCATATCTTAGATCATTCCTTACTCCCTTCCCTTTTGGGCCACCTGTCACTACGTAAGGACCATTGAAACCCCTAAAAATGTCCTCTTGGTCTGAAGGAGCTCCCAGTCTAACAGAGTGCGTTCACAGCTAGAGCACCCACAGCAGGTATTGCTGTCCTCCAGCCGACAGCAGCCAGCCCCAGGCAATAACTACCGCTCATCCAGAACGAAAATCAGTAAGAGCATAGTTCTACAGTTAAACCTTCAATTAAGATAAATTCTAAGTGACATCCTCATCTTCTGAAGATAGTTTTTCGGTCCATTATTTCTTATTCTGACATCTGCTCTCACCACCACATTCAGCTGCATAAACCCCCTAGCAGGTCAGAGACTCTCCCAGGTAAGTCATAGAGGACAAGGAGGAGTGTCAGGAGGCCCTGGAAATAAGATATTACAGCATCTGATATATCAGCTCCCCTCCCCCCCCACCCAAGGGGCCATTAAAAAATCCAAATATAAATTAGCACCTCACCCACACAGTGCTTTTGCAAGCTACATTAGCTACCTCTGCTTACAAACAGGTTGCTTTGGATAGCTTTGAAGAGGCATGTTCCTATTGTAACAGTTTTTACCACAACTGGGTTTGCGTGGGAAGGCAGAAGGTTTGCCCTTTCTGGCAATCAGATCTCCAAAGGTATAGAAAGCTGTTCTCCCCCTCCAGTCTGCCTGTCTTTCCTTAGCACCGGTGAACAGCACTGCCAAAGTTCTCCTTGCATCAGCTTGGCTGATAATGATGCCATGCCAGGGAAAGATTTCACTGCTTTTGGGAACTAAGAAACTCCTCCAGCTGTTGGATGTGGCTTGAAGCTGTGGCTTCAGGGAGGAGTGCATCAGTGAACCTGGGAAGCATAAGACCCAGTAATACCAGAGCATCCTAAAAAAGAGCAAAGAGCTGCTTTGGTGTTTTAGGTGTGTAATGGCTGGCTTCAGTGAAAGAGGTGTCATATCTATCCTACACAAAGAAACAAATGAGTGCTTTAAAATCAGAGCAGGAAACACAGCATGCACACATCCTTTCCCTCCACTGACCCACACTGAGCTACTTCCCCACTGCCAGAGAGACTGACTCCTCCAGAGTGGGGCCTCAGCAGTTGCCAGCAGGCAGTCCAGAAGCAGTGATCACAGACAAAAATAACCCTAAAAGATCTTTCCAAATATAGCTCGTCATTACTGGTGCTGTATCAATTTCATTTCAAGCTGTGTCTGGCAGTGTCTCTCTCTTATTCCCTGTAAAGAATAACAACAGGTCCAGAGGCACAAGGGCCTTTTCTCTAGAAAGGAGAGTGGGGGAAAGAGTTTCATGTCAGACAAAAGAATGGAGATTTCTTGCCCTCCAATGTTTAACCTTGATCCCTGGTTAATCCTAACTTGAGTGAGCATAACAGGGGCTGCTGAAAGTCAGAGGA
>PPHD01003601.1:10127-29638 GCA_002909625.1 Bambusicola thoracicus | reverse complement strand
ATATATAGAGAGAGAGTCTGTATAAATATATGTATTATATAATATGTATAACATATCTATACAGAGAGAGAGTCAAATCCCTGGTTCCACACTGGACCATATAAAATTAAAACCCACTGCTGGAGAGCACTGTCCAAATGATTCTTGAAGTTCAGCAGCTTGGGTTCATTACCACTTCCCCAGAGATTCTCTCCTAATGCCTGACAGTCCTCTTGTTGAATAATCTTTTCCTAATATCCAACATAAACCTAGATCCTTCACTATCATCACAGTCCTCCTCTGGATGCTTCCTAATAGTTTTTTGTCCTTCTTGAATGGTTTTGCCCAAGACTGCACACAGTGATTGAGGTGAAGCCATATCAGAACATAGTGGATTTATATTTACTTATGAAATTCCAGGACACCATAGCTACCATAATCAATCCCAAAGTTAAAAAACTGTCAAGGAATCTTGCACTCAAATCATATTTATCAATCACTAGTGTCACTTCTTTCACATGTAATTTTCTACCTTTTTGCTTTTTCCTCTATCTTTAGTAGTACTAGGATATGTTGGTGAGATGAAACAAAATGCTTGCTTTCATGCCCTAGTTGCCACACCTGAACTTACATAGTGGCAAGGAGAATTTTGATTACATTAGTATGGTGAAATACAAGGGTCTGTACAATAATGTTACAAAAGTGTTAGTATTTTCCCAGGAATCGTGCCTAACTAGATAAGATCATGCCAACAGCTATTCTGCATCTTGACATAGCTGTCTAGATCTGGGATGGAGCGTACCACTGCTACATTTAACCATGGATTCAACAGGTAGGAGGAATTCCTGCAGCAATACACTTAACCTTTTTATGTTCCAAAGTTTTCCTCTCAGTGATGACATTCTATTCCAACCTCTTTTCAGTAAAACTCAGTCTGGGAAGTCTGATTTCATGTAGCTTTTCACAGTCTAAATTCACATTAATGTAATGCTTGGGCAAATATGTTCATTTGAGATGAGAGATTTCAGTGCCACTCACATACTGAGTGAGGGAAATCAGAAAGTGGTATGCATTTTACAGAATCTTAGAAAGCCTTATGCTCACCTAATCTTATCTGTCAGATTTATCTGGCTGCTGTGAAGTAGTTGTGTATCTCAATAAGTTTCTAAATCAAATGCATGACAGAGAGGATCTAGCCTGTCACACCCGTAGAGGAATTGTGCAATGCAAATGATAAATCATATTTTTCATGGGAAACTTTCTCAAGTCTGCTCACTGAGGTACAGTGTACATCTCCTTTCAGTTTCAGATTCATCCCTAGAATGAAACTCATTAAACAGGGAGATCAGTCATAAAAATAATTATCTGAGACATGCAAGGGATTTACTGCAAAGAGTGAACATAGTGTTGCAGTTATTGCTCCTTCTCCACAAAAGTAAGTAGACCTTCTCATCAGCATTTGCAGAAGAAAGGACAGCATAATGACTGTGATCCGTACCTTCTTCTTTGAATAATTATCTAATTTCCTACTCTGCCACTGTCTTATTGCGACAGCAGCAAATAACTTCATTTTTTGGCATAATTTTCTAGCTACCAACAGGAATGTAAAAAATTTTGCTTAACAATCAACCAGCTAAGTACTGTTTTGTACATGTATTGTATATATATTGAGGATACTCCAAAGTTGTGTTGATGGAAGACTATAAAATACTCAGAGCAGTTATTTCATTCTATTATTTTGTGTCATTTCAAAAAGAGTTTACCAAGCCATATACCTTAACTGCTTACATCTCTGAGGCTATGCAGAGGTTTTGTCATTTTTTTCTTTCTGAGAAATACTGATGACTATGATCATTAATTAATATATTATTTTATATATTGTAGCAACAATATCTTTAGCCATATACTGTTAGATATACGCAGGGTAAATCCTGAACCATTGGCAGTCAACACCTAAATATACAATATGATCTCATTATTTACATTTTTGGCAGAACTACAAAACAGAAAAAGAAATATCATAATATTAAATGGCTCATGACAAGATAACCTGAAACAACAAGTAGTTGGTCTCTAAAGGACCCTTACAACCCAAACAAATATATAATTCTACAATTTCAGAAAAATCCCTAACACTTTTGGCAAGAAAATCTGTATGCTTACTTAGAAGAATGATTTATATTAAAGAGGAGGAAAAAAAGAAACAAACAAAAAAATCATCAAAAAAAAAAAAAAGAGAAAGACTGTCACATAATAAATGTATACTAAATATATTACGCATTTAGAAGTAAACAGCCTCACTATTATGCATGCAGAAAGCTATGGTAAAACGAACTTTATGTTAAATATTAAAAAAGTAAGTAACAGCTATAACCATATATCCTGTTCTCAAACACTTCTGATATTCATTCACAGTTGAAAATCAATTTAAACACTCAAGATCAAGAATACTGCTAATATTTACTTAACATGCTTTTATTTTCCAGTGTCTGGGGAAAAGAAGATTGATTTGCTCCTATTACATTGCCAATTTTGTCCTTTAAAAAACTTCGTACTCAGACAAAAATTACTTTAAACAGTATACCTGCATAACTGTAACATGAGTATGTAGAGATAATGGGCTAAATAGAGTCTCAAGATATAGGAAGTATTCCCATCAGTGGACAAAACATTTTTCACTTTGGAGATCAGCCACATAAAGATGTATATGTTCAAAACAGAACAAATGATGCTTCCTATTATCCATATCAAGGAATGCAAAAGTGATTTTTTTTTTAATTTATTTTTTGTCTTACTTTCTTCTGATAATTTAGATGAAATAAAGAAAATTCTACATAGATTAAACTCATTGGACTAAGAGAAATTATATTGACTGAGGCATGGCTCACCTCCACATCCAAAAAGTGCATATGTGCAAATCCAGTCATTAAAAGCTGGTTGCCACATCTGTTGATTTTACCTCAAGATAAATTTACTGGTTTCACTGTGTCTTAAAAGGTGGGAGTCGGGACACAACCTTTCAGTAACATAATGTTCCAGAAAATACTTTTTTCTCCCTTCCAGAAAATGCTCTGAGTCCCACAAATTCAACTAGACCTAGATAATAAAATTTTCATCATTTTTCTTTGGTATGGACTACTACTATGCATCTAAGGCTGTAAGACTGAGAAAGACAGTAAATAAGAGACAGTGTGTCTCTGAGCATTAAAGAGGGGGATTTATTCTGTGTTAAAGTGCTATCTGATAAAATAAGTCTACTTGCAGTCTTGCACGCAGATCTACCTTTCTTCCTCAACCCTTAATCTATGTTATTACTGAAAAATGTGTACCTAATTGTGTACGGGGGATTCAGAACACATATTTTCTTTTATACCTCTGGACTTACAGATCCAATTCTAAAGCCTGTATGATTTCAGATAGAGTGCTACTGTGAGCACATCACTTGGGATTGCAGATTTCACTATTGTAAGACCTTCTGGGCTCCTTGGCCTCAATTTTGTTCAGATCCTGAAGCTTGATCTCATCTGAAAAATGTTTATGTTCAATGAATGTATGGATATTGCAAATGCACTGCCACTTATCGGTCTACTGTAAACAGGAATGGTCTGCAGTACTTTAGAACTAGTTGTTAGTCTAAAAGTATAATTTTTACATGAAGTGTCCTGCAAAAAATATCTGATGTTTTAGGCTTCAATGGTAAAGGCTTACTACATAAAATTGATGTATTTCTAAGATTTCTAAGATTTATCAACCTTCTTAGCTTAGTAAGTTCTTAAAAATACTCAGGTAGCTATCTGGAATAGAAGGTGTTTCGATTTAGTAATCACATAAAAACTTACAATTTCTGTCTTCCTAGAAAGTCAGATGAGAGGAACAACAGACAATGTGATCAATTCTGTTATTGAGAAATTTGTCTTCTTGTTTTTCTCAGACAAAATGTGTTGTATTTAGTTTTCTTCTTTTAAAAGTGTCATATATAGTCAGTCATTTTCCAACCATTTTCTTGTTGTATATACATTTTGTATTTCACATAAATGAATTGTTTAAGTATAGTAATCTTATTACTTATATATTTATTTGAAGATAGGCATAACTAGAAAAAAAGATGTGGAGATTAGAACTGATAACCTATGAACCTGTGTGTAGATATGGATAATAAATAAATTTACAGTATATAATCTACATAGAGGAAATTATACATTAAGCATAAACATGTGCGTGCACTCAATATACATGTAAATATGCATACTTACGGTTCAAAATACTGGAAAACCACATACGACAGTGTTGTATTTTTGGAATTGTAATACTAGATGAGATAACATAGCTAAGAATAGCAAGACAATTAAAGGATCTTTGCATATGGAGGATTTTAAATTAAGCCTAAAAGAAAAGAATATAAAGCATACTACTAAACCTTGGTTTGCTGATTGATGCAATATGATCTGAATACTGAAATTCAGATGTGTATCTTCCCTCTTATCCTAAAAAAGCAGCTAATTTTAATAACTCTTGGGCAGACTAAGGCATTTAAGGGTCTCATTTGGATACTATTTTCTCATATTCACAAGACAGTGGATAAATTAGATAGATTTGCTCTTCAAAAGCATACCTGTCTGGTATTGTAAGCTCCAGGTAATTCAATGCTGTATGTACTGATATTGTAAGAGTAAGTAAAAACTCTACTTCCATATATGTAATTTCATGGCAAAATAATCAGTCCTCCAATAAGCTACTTTAATTTCATCAGTTATTCTCAGTTCTGAAAATAGATGTTTAGAATCAACCTTCCTTCAACAGTTAAGATAGGTTAGGTGCAACTATGTAGGCACCCTAATCATGCCGTGTTTGTTTTGTAATTTTGCTATATGATGGGTAATGACAAGCGTAAAAATTGGAACGAGAAGACAAATATATCTCCCATTCCCTAAGAGCATCCAGAATATTATGAGTGAGTAGACTGTTTGTTGTATGCCAAAGTAAATAATAAAAAGCTCAACAAATAATATGTGTGTGAATATTTTAAAGAAAGAAGGAGAACAGTGAAGAATGTTTCTCTTGATTATAAATAAAGGGAAAGTGAGGATGCAACAGTGACACAGTCATAGTTATTTGCTTATGACTCTCAGATATAAATTTAAACTAATGCTGTGAACTAATTCTGTACATTGTCTGGTGAATGCTTATTTATAGATAATAGAGTATAAATGAATAATAAATGTCGGGAAATGGTAATGGCTGCATAATATACTTACTGTCTGCAAATACTTCTGGTTTTCAAGCCCAATAATTAAAAGAGGTGTTCAACCTCAAGATGCCACTTGAACTGTTCAGCCATGTAAGGGATTGAAAACTCTTTCTTAAGCAAAAATATTCAATTGGATTTGAAACTTGATCTACTTAAGTGTAACAGATATGTTTAAAAATTAAAGTAAGTTCATCTGAATATGGAGGGTAATGAGGAATGTCAGAAACAGTAATATCTATGATGGGTGATGTCCAAACACCAGTCAGAGAAGGACATTCAGGAGCGAAATTTATATAGTGAAATCTTCTTACTTTGTTCAGTAAGAGTGAAAATTAAACAAAAAGCCTAGAAAATCTAGTCTTCTAATTGATATGAACTATATTAAGGTACAAATATTTGTGCAGAAACTGTAACCCATTCTTCCGGAGATAGACTGCAAAAGCTTAGACATGCATAATCCTCTTCAAATTCTGATTCCAGGAAAGAATTTGATTAGGAAAGTTGAATATGAGCTCCTTTTGACATCGTAAATTAATAAACAAATCCAGCTATTGCTGTTCATTCAAATCCTCCTCAGGATAATCCAACCATATAAACATAAAGCAAAAGCCATGAAAGATGACACTGAAGAATTCTAAATGTAACAGAAAGAACTTAGTTGCATTAAAACTTACGTGTTACTGATAACAAGGCATTTCTTTGCTGAAGTGGGAGGCTATTGACTAGAATGGAACAGAGATACATAATTTGGGACAGATCAACTCATTCAATTTAGCTCTGTTCATCCTTGAAGACATTATATTTTAATATAATAGCACAATAAAGTAGATTTGGAGCTTTCTAGATCTGTCTCTCTTGAACCACATAGCTTAAAAACAGAGTAGTAAAACAATTTTAACAAATCAAGAACATGGCTACATGCTGATACAGTATAGATAACAAGTAGATTAATCTTTGTACACATATACAGAAGAATCCCTTTGTAGAACCATGTGGAACTTAGATGGTCATAAGATATTGAGAAATATAAGAGGTGCCAAAATGAACAAGGAAATTAAATAGACATTTACCAATATCAGAAACAAAACCAAGAAAATAAGCTGTAAGAAGAGATGGAGTATGAATCACTGCTGTTATAGGGACTCGAATTCCAAGAAAAAAAACATCAGTAGAAATTGCTTACCAGGTATTTGACAAAGCGTTCTATAAATAATGATCTGTATTAAAACAGCTGAGCTCCAAACCGGGGTTGATTTCTAAGTACAAGGATTTTAAGCATATATTACAGGTATCCAAAGAACTATAGCTAATGCATGTTGATTCTGTGGTGATTATAAAGGAGTTCTGACACAGCTTGAAATGGGCAAGCTATCAGCTCTGCTGATCTTATTAGAAATAAGTTTTCCTAGATTTATAGAACAGTGCCAGGAAAACCTTCCCGCCACCTTTTTCTTTCATTTGTAATTTACTTGGAAGTACTGATAACCTATAATAAAGTCTCATATGGTCCCTGGATACCATGAATGTTGGCTCCTCAGAAGCACCTAAGAGAGAACGATGAGACAGATGGACAATTAAATCTTGAGTGATATTTTTTCTCTCCTGTGTTATAAATAACTTTACTTATCCTTCAGTACTATGTCTGATACTCTGTACCTTACATAACTTAGTTGATTTTTTTAATGTAATTTTTCTTTTCCCTTCCTTTCTTTCTTCCTTCCTTTCCCTTCTTTCTTCCCAAAACTGTTTATGATAATGGAATTACAATTTCACCATTAATAATAGATCCACATTCAAGCTATATATGTGTACACTACATACGTATTCATATTCTCACTAAACATAGATTCAATAGCATTGCCCTCTATCATAATTCAAACTGCTTCAGTAAGTAATTTTTGACAGGCTTGGAAAATGACTCAAAACAAAATAGCGACACATTCCTTTAAGAAAAGATTACCTGAGGTTATATTTTATATTATGAAATTCAATATAATTTCATTTACTATAAAAGGCAGGTGCAAGCACGAATTTTGTTTACCCGTGGTTTTGGAATTTGCCACACAGATTCTAAAAATACCAAGGAGAAGCTGGAAAAAAAAAGGAAGAACTTTCAAACATTTTTTTTTTTCTGTGAGAAAGAGAATCAAGAAATAATGACATCTTATTACTCATCTGTAAAAGATGGCCACAAATATCGAGCTGCTGAAAAGACAGCAGGTGAGACTGCTAAAAGTAAAAGCTAAGTAGGAAAGAATAATAGCAAAAAAAAGTAATATTCAAAATAAGTCTAAGGACAACATGCATGACCAAAAAAGCTACTATCTTCACTGAGGAAAATGACACTTTGGAGGAAAGGGGAGAATAGGACTGAATTATTTAATTGATACAAATATCTTCTTTTGACTGATACTAGTTTTTCACTAAAAGTAACATATCTCTATATATATTTATATAATTATTTATATAATTATTTATTTATATCTATGTTTATATTTATATTTATTTATATTCTTTATCTGATGTTCTTTATTGAAGTGATATATAATTTGCCCCCACCCTGGAAGCATTCCAGGCCAGGCTGGATGGGGTTTTCAGCACCCTGGTCTAGTGGAGGCGTCCCTGCCTATAGCAGGGAATTGGAAGTAGATGATCTTAAATGCCCCCTCCAACCCAAACCATTCCATGATTCTAGGATTCTATGACTCTACAATAAAAGAGAACGTAATGGAGAACAAAAAAATGAGTTAAAATATAGGCCTATTAAATTTCATTACATGGAAAAAACCTACAAAAAAACCAACAAGCCATTCAAATAATCATCAGGAGATTTTTATGAGATGAGAAGATGTAACAAAATGTGCAAATAATTTCCTACCCCTTGCTTGTATGAAACATATTTTTTCTCAGTATTCATTGTTAACACGGAGCATAAATTAGTTCATGTAGCTCAATTATTTTTCCTCTTCATATACAAGAAGATAAGTTAATTTGAAATTTGAAATTTGAAATTCCTTGAGAAATTCGAAAAGATAGCATGTGGTCAGACACTTCTGGTTGTCCCTAAATATCACAGAGTAAGTGGGAGGGGGCATTTTCTTAAATTACGGTTAATATTCCACAAAACCAACAGGCTGTTTGATCATACAGTGTTATGACTTCACGGTACAGTTAGCATTTAAAATAAGGGAATCATTTTTTCCACGTAACACAAGCTTTGTCTCCAATGTCAGTTTATAGTCAAAATCACACTTTCATATTTGGAAAAGCCACAGTTATGATGTAAAAGATCCTAGTATCATCTACAGCAGTACAAATCCAGAATGTTTTTGCTAACTTTAGTGTGGTGCTTTACTTACTTTTTGCCTTTAATTTGAAGCCTCATACTGTTTCTACATTGTTTAATGCAAAAAGTTTTTGTGATAAATGATTTAGAATCACTAAAACATGGTTCTCTTTCCATGCACGATAATCACTTTTGCTATCATGTATGCCATAAATAGTCTCTGCATGGAGTGGATTATTGTCCAGAGCATAAATAAAAAAGCATAGAGAATTAGTTTAATAACATATACCTTTGTGAATGGGAGCTTTCTGTTAAGAGTACGTACTAATTACATTTTGTCCTTAAGATATGTGTACTGTAAATGATATTCAACAAGAATAAGAGAAATTAAGAACTCCTTACTAGCTGAATGATTCTGTGATTTAATTTCTTGAAGAGATTCACTAGAAGTATAATTACACTAAGAAACTAAGTGTAGCAATAAAAAGAGAAGGATTTTGAAAGATTACAGTAATTAATTATAAAGAATAGATGCTGGTTAAATTGCTCCTACTTCACCAGTAAGAAGCTCCAGCCAATGAAAGTATATTTTATCTCAGTAGAACCTCAGGAATTAAATTACATCTTAAACTAGTGTATGTTACAAAGAGAAGAGAACATGTGTATTTAAACCAAGTATAAACATCTAGAAAAAGAGTGTACTTAAACCCCTTTGTTCTTGTGAAAAAATTATTCCTTCTGACCTCCAAAGTTCATTATATGTGTCTATAGAGTTTACACAGAAATTAGTAAAGTAAGGATATCAATGGTTAAAACTCAGTCACTTGGTCAAACGATCAATGATATTTTTCTTTTTTTCTTTTTCTTGCTAATAAGAACTTGTTAATAGTTAAACAAACTTGCAGGGATGGAGTTCAATACTACTTTACCTCCCATTAAAACATTTAAGCAAATAACAAAATCATGAAAAAATTAAAAAAAAAAAAAAAGAGAGAGAAGAAATGGGTGAACTATGTAGGTTATAAACTGGTAAAAAGGTTGGTGATTTCAAGCTGAAAAATAAATAGCATAGCATAATGTGGTATAGCATTAGAATGCTTCCGTTGGTACAGCCCAACGAAGATCATCAAGTCCAACTCCCTGAGCATTTCAGCGCTAAACAAAAATTAAAGGATATTATTAAGGGCATTGTCCTAATGCCTCTTGAACACTGTCAGGCAGAGGGAATAGCTCTCTAGAAAGCCCGTTCCAATGTTTGGCCAACCTCACAGTAAAGAACACTTTCCTAATGACTGGCCTGAACCTCCTCTGGTGCATCTTCGTGACACTTGCACATATTCTATCACTGGGTACCAGGGAAAAGAGACCAGTACATCCAACTCCATTTCTCTTTGTCATGAATTTGCAGAGAACAAAGAGATTGTCTCTCAACATCCTTTTCTCCAGAACAGACAAACCACATATCCTCAACCTCTCCTCAAAGAACAAACGTTCCAGACCTTTTATCAGCTTTGCTACACTACTCTGCATGCTTTCAAGGTCCTTCACATCCTTTTTCTGTTGTGAAGCTGAGAACCGTGCATAATATTCCAAGGTGAGGCCAAATCAATGTTAAATATACAGGGAGAGTCACCTCTCCTAACCAACTAGCAATACTGTGTTTAATGCATTCCAAAATGTGTTTTACCCTCTTGACTGATGGGGCACACTGCTGGCTCATGTTGAATCTCCTGGCATCAGCGTCCCCAGCTCCTCTTATACTGAGCTGCTCTCCAACCACTCCTCTTCCAATTCTGTATATGTGCTGAGAGTTACTCCACCCCAGGTGCAGAACCTGGTATTTTTCTTTGTTGAATGTAATGCTACTGCTGATTGTCCTATGCTCTGATATATCCAGATATCTCTGCAGTTTCTCATTCCTTGAGAGCCAACAGTACTACCTGCAAACTTGTACTTATCTAGTACTTAATGTTTTCTATCATATTGCGAAATTCACTGTAACATAAGAACTGAAGACAGTGTTAGCTATAAGGCATTCACTAGATGATTAATTTAAATAGCCACTTACTGAATAATAACCTTTCTCACCTGTGAAATTACCAGAATTTGAAATATAAAGTGAAGATTTTACATTTCATTGCTGGTCATTTGAATTTATAGATTCCTAAATTCATAATCATTTAGGAAGTGATTAAGTGTTAAACTCAAAATAAT
Source organism: Bambusicola thoracicus (assembly GCA_002909625.1). Classification (NCBI taxonomy): domain Eukaryota; kingdom Metazoa; phylum Chordata; class Aves; order Galliformes; family Phasianidae; genus Bambusicola; species Bambusicola thoracicus. The sequence goes on along the minus strand of PPHD01003601.1, from coordinate 18,911 downwards.
GTGTAAGCCAAAATATAGCAACAGGCAAAAAAAAAAAAAAAAAAAAAAAAAAAGGAACCAGTAAAAATGTTATATTGGTTTTATATAAAAAACAGTGATACAGTCACAATGATTCTGTGGAGGAAGAGCAGGAGTAGGCATAGGTCCTGACTCATTTCATTCTCCTTTGTAGATGAAATAAAATATTCACTAATAAATTTTTGTCTGGGTGCCTCTCCATTGTTTTTTGCTTTTTCTGTGCATCACTATTATAGAATCATAGAATCATTTGAGTTGGAAGCGACCTCAAAGATCACCTGCGTTAATCAGTTACAAAATTCTACGCCCAGCCCTTTTAGAAGGAATGTGGAAGACATGAAGACAGAGACTGAAGGAAAAATGCAAGTGGATGAAATACACAACCATTTTAACTTAGCCTTCTGAAGTGACCAAAAGGAGACTTCAAAATGAGCATGGCCCTTTCCCAAGGACCACATGAGCCTTTTGGATTGACTCTGTTCTGTTGTATGCATAAGTTTCTTATGGCTGCTGTACAAAGTCCAGCAAATGTAATGCCCCTGCAGCGCTGAAATTGATCCCAACAACACTGTTCAGGTTTGATACTTTATTCAATCTTGGGTCCACAAACAAAATCCCTAGGGCATAAAAGCTCAGAGGCATACAAATGTCTCATTTAGTGTGAGGTCAGTAAAGTCATTTAGGACCTCTAAGCATCAGAGAGAAAAAAATAATAATAATAAAGATGCACACAGATGCCTAAGATTCATCCCTTTAAGATCCGTGACCTGTGGAAATCCAAGGTCAGTTTCCTTCATTGACCTCTACCTAGAAGCCAAATATTCTCTGCTTATGGTTGGTCTTGATTGCTTATTCTTTCAGAACTCTCCTTCAACGGAAGATAAAAGAAAATCTAAACCAAGACAGAAATTTTGTAGCAAAAGAAGTAAAAACAAGGAAGGTTTTATTTTCTACTTTCTCACTCAAGAAGCAGAATTAAGATTTAAAAACTCCAGGGAGGTAAAAAATTTCAGAAATCTGAAAAATCATACACTGCATTCCAGAGCAGCTGATTCAATATTTTTCTATTTACACAAATTAAATAGAAAGGCATTTTATTTTAAAAAATCTAAGACAATAATTATACAATAAGTTACAATTCTGTAGGAATAACCCCAAAACATACAGATTTTTTAAAGGTAATTCTTTTTTATAGTTACCTTATTGTATATGGAGATTATCCACAGAAACTCTGTTCCATTTGGTCTTTAAAACATCAAACAAAATAATCCCCTAAGAAGTAACAGAGGCTATTTTAAATAAGTTTGCTTCTCTTGTATTTGTTTCTTTAAGTTATTTAATATCTGTTAATAATTCTGTCAATTTTCATAATGATGAACAAAGATTTCCTGTCATCAGACTTTTGAATTACAGTAGTATATTTCTTTCCAATTGATTTATATTAAAACATCAAAGGACTAATTTTAAGTTACTGCTTCACATTTGAAGTTAAACTGATATTTTAAAAACCTTCCTTTTACTCGCTAGACACCAAACAAAGAAGAACAATGCCTGTAGGTACATAGGTTGTTTCCTTTAAAAACAAATAAATAAAGTTTAAAAAATAGAGTAACATTATTTCCTCAGTTCTTTAATTCAAAGTTTTTGTCTGAGGATTTTTGAGCTATAACATGCAGGCATTAATTCAGGTTCCCTTCTCAACTCAGCCTCCCATTCATTGCATGACCTTTAAAGAATATTGCATTGTGGTTTATTTTCTTAATCTGTTTAAATGTCTTGGGAAGCGGAACACAATGAATGTATAATTTAATGAACACATATTGTACAAATATATATATATTAATACTTGAAAAGGTTTTAATATTAAAGAAATTCTTAAGTGTATTGAATTGCATAATGAAATCTATGTTGGTGCACAGTGTTTCACAAATAATCAAGGCTTTCAATTTATTTGCTGATAGTTCAGAAAAGCTTACGTTGCACATTCATTTTCCTAATGATTAATTGCTCATTAATAGGACGAGGTAGCCCTGTCCTGTATCACTATCTGTCGATCATGGTCTACTCTTCAAGATTCTGTGGCCTTTCTTATGTCCATTCTTAAAAGAGGGAAGGAGATGAGATATATGGATAAATTAATTGATATACAGAATGTATTTCAAAAATATATGAATGTACTATTTGCATTTATGTCCTTTATTTTTGCCCTGTGAATTCTTTAATTTTTGAAAACTGCTGTTGTCTGGTATAGGCGTACACTTAAATCTGTCCTTTTTCTGTATATTACCTGAAATCTGTTGCTAATTTGCTCTTTTTTGATCTTCTATTCATATCATATAGATCAGAGATCCAGTGACTGTGATCATGTAAAAGACTTTTATATATAGTTGTAATTGTATTTGAATGATATACACTGACACTGGGAAATTTTCTGTGGGAAATAAAAATTACTTCACACGTTTTAAATATGTGGAAATGTCCAAATACAAGTTTGCAAGACCTTGTAAATTTTAACTGAAGTCTATGCTGAAACAAAAGTCGAGAATCTTGGTTTCACATCCAATTATGGAATAGTGAATCTCAAATATATTCTGCTTGTAACTCTGTTTCCAGTCAATTTTCAGAGAAAGACATTTCTCAGAAGAGTAATACAGACTAAATAAAATACAGTTTCAAAGATAAAAGTAGAAAAGTAGAAACAAATGCATCAGGAAAAAAAAAAAAAAAAGAAAAAAAAGGAATGCATGTCTCCAGTATGATTTTGGGAAAAAAGAGGAGATCATTGTTGGGAGTTGTAGCCCATGAAAAGGAAAAAGGAATGACCAGGATTTGTCACCAAAGCTCTCACTGAGAGCCTTCAGAACCTTACACTATATTTGCAAGGAATCATCATGTAGCCCACAGGAATATGTAAATCGATGTAATTTTTATATGACATAAAGAGTTTGGATGGATAATAACACTCAGCTAGTAAACCTAACCTAGCACAGAAAACAATGAATGAAGTCCAATTAAGTTACATACACAGATATAAAAAATCATAAAAGAAACACGAACAACTTTTTAGATATGCTTACAGTTATTTACTATACTTTATAACTGAGTTGTAATAGATTCATTCATGTGAGTAAAGCACTGATATGGAAGGCTACTCTTTGTTCAGCAAGAATGAAGCAGAAAAAAAAGTAAGTAAAATTTTTTGTGTGGTAAGAGAGGATGATATGTTCTGACCAGCTTAATGTGTCATTGTAAAAAATAATATGAAACTAAAACCAAACACAACACAATTGACAAAACAAATTTTATTTGGAATCAATTATTTTCTGAAATATTAGTAGAATTTAAAGCATGAGACTAGAATGGAACATAACTACACTCTTATCCACTGAGAAACAAAGAAAGCCTGGGAACAGGCTTTTTGATGGAACATTAAGAATCTCCTGCCTTTTTGCCCATTATTCCAGCAATTTAAAATCAAGCATTCAGTTCATTTGAAGGGAAAAATAAATAATCAAATAATAATGACAAAAAACAACCCTGACCAAATTAATTTGAAAATATGGAAGTACATATCTATTTCAGTACATTTCCCCTCTCCCCCACTCTTCTTTTTCCTTTTCTTAATGGCTGGATTCTTATCAGAATTGTTCCATAAAACCTTTGCATGAAGAACCACTCTGTAGCCTCTGTGGCTTCACGGCTTCATTTGGTGGCCTTTTCAGCTTTTATTGGAAAATGTGTCCAGCAAGCAATCCTTATATACTCTGTTAATCTCTTTGGCAATATATCACCACACATTTGAAGGCCACATCATGGAACATCTTATCTGATGTTGTATTAGGTGTTATATAATCACAGAAAAAGGAAGAACTATCCTTGTCTTGAACAAAAGTATTCTGTGATTCAAACAATATGTTTAGACTCAGAGGCATGGGTTAATTTTAAGATGAACAGTTTTTGTGCTTCAGAAAGCAGTATACAGGAGAGACAGAAAGGAGGAAATGGTCTAGAAATCACTTAGCTATTTTTTAAGAATTCATGCAGTACTTTCAAAATAGGTATGCTTTTTTAGGCTAATTAGGCATATGCTTAAGCAATTATTGATTTGATGTGCTCACTCTAGGGCTCACAGTGCAGAAAGTATTTTGTGATACTGGGAAATATGTTGCTATCCAATTCTAAGAAAACTCTGGGGGCAGACAAGTAGAGTTTACGTTTCTGATGTCATTTATAAAGCAGATTTTTTTTGTCAGATCTAGCAAGGTAAAGAGTCAGCTCTAGACACAGGTGAGCATATGTATAGAATATACACAGTTGAAAAGACCAATATATATTACCTACCCCATTCCCTAACCTCTTTATAAAATATCACATATTTAGTTACAATCAATAACAATTGAGTCAATTGATCTCACATCAACCAAATAAAGCACCAGCAGCTTTTCATCTGCTTTTGAATTCTCCTGAACTAGGAATGGAAAAAAGGCAGACTTGGCCTTCTCAGTACCCTTTATTTTTTATTTTTCCTGGCTTGATGAAACATCATTGCTACCATCTCTGAAAAAATATTTGAAGAGGAATGGATAGATGTTCTCAACTCATGAAGTCTGTACTTAAGAGATGTGTACTAAAGATGTGTATTTTTCTTTCTGAACTTCTGAGTTGGACACATTTTTATTTGCCCGATCCTCCTTTTGGAAGTCAATGAAGATTGTTTTCTTTTTGTTTGTTTGTTTGTTTTTGTTTTGTTTGATTGTTTTCATTTTTTCCCCCAAAATTAAATAGCTTATTGCTACAGTTGAACGTATGCAAACAATTTAAGACCATTGCTATTCTGGTTTTATCTGGAGTTAATTTTCTTAATAGTGGCTGGTATGATGCTAGGTTTTGGATTTAGGAGAAAAACCATGTTGATTGTTTTTCCACACAAAAAAAACACACCGATGGTTTTCCTGCTCAGCAGTGTTGCACAAAGACAAGGACATTTCAACTTCTTGTGCTGCTTATGAGCTCCTGACAGAGAGGGGGCACAGGGAGCTGGGAGGGAACAGAACTGGGATAACTGGCCAGAGGTATATTCCATACTCTAAAGGTAATGCTAAACAATAAAGCTGTGGGAATTTGCCTCAGAGACTACCTGGGCATTTATCTGCAGGTGGTGAGCAATTGCACTGTGCACCACTTGTTTTGTAAACACATGTATATACTATTAACATTGCTATTATTTTCCCCTTTCTTTTTTGTCTTAGTTAACAGTTTTTACCCCAACCCATGAGATCTACAATTTTTTTCTATTTCTCTCTCCTATCCCACTGAAAAAAGGAAGTGAGTGAATGGTTGTGTCATGCTGCATAACCACAACAATTACATGCTGTATATGCCTAGAAAGCCCATTCTATTTCTTCACAAAAGCACTTGCAAATGCCTCTTCTTATGCGTGCATGTGTGTGTGTGATTAAAATTTCCATACATTTTTAATCACAGTAGCAATAAGAATAATAATTCTGAAGATAATCTTCTTGTTTGACTACTGAATATTGAGGGTGACAGTACTAAGAAGCGAAGGTTTTTGGAGATCTGGAAAGAATGTGGTTATCCACACAGTTCATATTCTAATATTGTGCTGTCTTGAATTCCCTGGGATATTTCTTGACTACTTACAAATTTACACCACTGATATAGTCTGGCACAGTAATTAAGTGTCATCTATTATTTTGATACAGATTAGAGCATCCCTGAAGATTTTCATTCCCTTAAATGCCTTAAAAGTACAAATAGGAACAAAAAACTACCTATTTTCCAGTTCAAACATACTCTGGCTTTTGATTAGGGACACCATATCGGCAATATTGCAGTATTAATGAGCACTGATTGGAAAAATGTACATCTCTCCATAAACACTGATTTTGAATGCAGTGAACAATGTCATATGAGGATCAGTCTCAATGAAGTGTTTTAATTAATATCTCAAATTTCAGATTTGTTCTTTAGTTTCCGAATACCTGAAAGTAGGGGCAACCTTCATCATGGGGAGATAGGAAGTTAAGTTCACATTTGGTGTACTCTCTCCATCATTGCTTAAAAGCATACCACTTTTAAACAAAATGCAGATTCTAGAATATGGCTGATAAGAACTATCAGATTGGAATCCAAAAATAAATTGAAAAAAAAAAAAATGCTAGGGTGTGGATGGACAGCTGACCCAGGGAGGCCATGTTTATCTCCTCCTGGGTCAATGCGAGTAAAACATCTGCTGTGGATCACTGTCTCACACAGAACAACGATGGCAGTAGGCGAAAGGAATGTGGAGCTGCGATAGAGACAGCTGTACGAGGTGCTGTGAGACAAGCTGCAAGCAACTGCGAGTTATGAGAACTGTGCCTTGTTGTACTTAGCATGTTATTTGTACCACTCTATATAAACAGCTGTGTGCAGTTATTAAATGCCTTGGCTACTAGAAACCATACTGGTGTGTGGCCTCGTCCCTCACCACACCTCGGGTGATTATTGCTCTCCAGGGGCTCTCGGACTTGTTGTTTGACAACACTAGGGCATGTCATGGGGATGATAATGTCATGGGGTAACCAAAGATAGGAAGCAGGAAAGATGTGGAAGAGAGTGAAAGAGGGCAGGAAACTAAGGAAGGGAGAAATCTGACAGTAGATGTAAGCAGATAAGGAAGTAGTCGGGGGAGGATTAGTTTCTGTGGGTGGTGGTGGGGAAATCCCATGAGTTAGCATATTAAAGCAAAAGGACAAAATTTCAGTGAAAAAAGAGAAAATAAAAAATAACTTTATTACTGGAATTGCTTTCTTATATTTCTCTTTACTTGATTAAAAAAACAAAGTCTGAACAGTGATTGACTCACTGGAATGAAGAATTAGATGTGAATTAGAGTGCATGCGATGTGTCTAGAAAGGTGAATACTGTTTAAGATTTCAAGAACCATGGCAATGACAGAAAGACAGGAGTAAGCTTAGAAGCTTAGCATCTCTGCCTGCCTGAAGGAACCTGTCAGAATATTTTGAGATTATAAATTAGAGTATTTGTGATAAGCTCTGAAATATTCTGGAATAGTGTAAAATGGTTCTTTGGCCAGTAAAGGAACAAATAAGAGTGATTGTTAAATAATTTGTATGTACTTTATATATAATATAAATGTAATTTATATATATGTGTATACATATATTTTACATACGGCTCATAGAGGTACGTATTTTATAACAGTAATTATCCCAAGGCTGATTTTATTCATTTTACTTGTGGAGTCTCTGTCCATATAATCTAAGAGGTCACACCTTTATGCTTTAATTTTTTTTCCTGCTATTAAATATTTTGTTTAGTGAGTGTTTATGTGTTTTCTGATCGGTTTTTCTTTTTTTTTTAATTGATACTGACTCAAAATATCTGGTATTTATAGTTCATGGCATTTATTATTTTAGGCACGGATATGGAGATTTTATTTGTTTTATCCCTCCTGGGGAAATGGTGTGTATTTAATTCTGGATGTAGCTGCCTCACTAGTACCAATAGCAAGAAATATATGGTAGTGGGCCTCAAGATGTTGTTTTCTATTAATATTAATGTAATAATTTATGAATAAAAGTGAAAGACCTCTAATATGCTCTTGATATTTACCTATGGCTGTATGCTCTCCATCTGCATATATAACCTCATTCAAAAACAAATCAACTAAATACCATAGTGGCACTGATTTGGAACACCTAGACTATGTTTAATGGAACCAGTGATCCTAAGAGAAAAAGGCAGATAAGAAAATGTACACAGGGTGTAATGTTATATTACCTCACTGGGCTCTAGGTAACTCTCTATGAGAGCCCCAGCGCAGCTAAACCCCTTTAAAAATTCTAAGGACATGGAAATAAGGAACTGAAAGAAGGCTATATCTATGCTACTCAGTTAATCATTTCTTGTGTTGCCACTCTTTGATCTCCAGAGAAGAGGGAAAAACAGCTCATAAGAGCAGTGTCTATGGGGCAGGGCTTGCAGGAACTTGTTAAAATCAGATCAAAAAGTTGAATGATTTCTTTTTTCAAAGTGGTTATTGACAGATAACCAATTACTGTTTAAGACTTCTAGAAAGAGGAATTATATTTATTCATTTTCTTACTTCCAGTTCTCCGTAGTTAGAAAATGACATTGAACTGTACATAATACAAAATATTCAGGATAGTCAGTTCTAAAATTTTCAATACAGAATGACTAGCAACAGAATGGTGGATATAGTTCACTGTCAGCAACACACAGTAGTATACAGGGGGGAAAAAACAATCTTTGCCATGTTTATACTTTGGCATGCTCTAAATTAACTGTTATCTCTTGGGAACATGGTCTTTGAGTCACTGTGAATGTTTCTCTGAAAATATCTGTTCTCTAAACACTAGGAGATTAAACTGGCAGATAAATTATTATTTAGTTATTAGGAAAAAATGGAGACAAAATGGCTTGTGCTATGTTGCATGAATCCCTGAAGTACCTTCAGCTTACATAACAGTGAGCAGTTCTGCTTACTCTATTTCTAACCAGTTGGAACAGAATTCCATGAATCTCAACTGAAGGCAAAAGGGTGAACAGACTTACTAAAACAAGTGAAGTATGCGAAATGTGAGATCTACCAAATTATGAAAGGTTTAGAAAATATGAATAGACAATAACCATCCTTCATTTCTGCCAATGCAGGCAGTGAGAGTACCACGTAAAACTATTAGATGACAAGCTCTCATTAAAAAAAAAAAAAAAGGGGGA
>PPHD01003601.1:0-10107 GCA_002909625.1 Bambusicola thoracicus | reverse complement strand
AAAAAAAAAAAAAAAAAAAAAAAAAGGGGGAAGACTCTTTAACTGAGGGGCTTTTGCATTTATTTTTTATTTTCTGGATTTTTTCTTAATAATTCATTTGTGGAATACAGTGTTGCACTCTGCTAATGAAGTCAAGGGATCAGAAAGGGATAACATGTTTGTGCAAGATAACTTACTTAATACCCATCTTACAGATCTTGAAGTTTAGTATTCCTGCCCTCTGTGATGTGGTGATAGTGCTTCATAAGAAATCTGTGACGACTGAGGAAACTCAGTCTCTCACAGATATAACTCAGGACTTACAGATATTTACTACATTCCTTTTACATCAGTGTAGAGAAACAGGCATTTCGTAGAAGGGATTCTTTGCATAACTGGATTTTAGAAATCTAGCTCAGGCCAAGGTGAATTGCATCATAAATTATGACTGGGGTCATTGTCCAAATACTCAGTTCTGATGCATATCTCTGCACTCTATGTTCGTTTACACAGGGTGTTTAGTACTACATGATGTTTAGAAGACCAAACATTCAAAAAGGGATTGATCAAGTTCATAGTAAATAGGCTCCTTAGTGGCTTTCTCAGGTCATCTTATGAACATAGCTGATATCTAGTGTTGGTGTCTGTCCTTCCAGTGATGTAGGACAAATCAGGTGAGAAATCATACAATCAAAGAATCCCCAAGGTTGGAAAAGACGTACAGGATCATCCAGTCCAACTGTCCACCTATCACCAATAACTCTCACTAAAACTCGTCCCTCAACACAATGTCTAAATGTCCGTTGAACACCTCCAGGGTTGGTGACTCCACCACCTCCCTGGGCAGACATGACTATTCATGGCTGTTATACAACTAGATAATTTAGGACTGAAGACAGAATTGATTTTAAAAATACTGCAGCACAGAATCACTGTTTTTTTATTTTCTAGAAGGCGGACAACAGACCTGGAGACATAACAGCTTTATGAGCCATAACAGCTGTGTAAGATTGGGTTGACGATCTTTTGGAAGTTTATTATTTTTTATTTAGTAAAAGCAATAATTTCAAGATTAGAAACAAAACTTGAAAGTTTTGTCTTGAAAGAAACCTCTGAAAATAACATCAATATTGTATTTTACAATACCTACTCCATGTGTTCAATCCCTGCCTTCCTTCTCACCTCCTTCTCCTGCAGTCTTCTTGTGCATGTAATTCAGAGTCCCATCTGAGAGTTTGTTGTTTCTTGGTTATTAAAGTAGAGACTCTTGGTTCTCTTCACTTAACAACAGTCATTCTCTTCTGTAAAATGACTTAGTGAGTCCTGACAGAGTAATGGGTCTTATCTACACTGGATTATCTTAATTATTGATTAGAACACGATGCATAAAATTACCTCAGAGGTCCTGTGTTTTATCTTTCATTACTTGTGTGGTGATACCTTCATACTACCATGGAGGTGTGTTTGAAGTTTCTACTACCAAAATGTTTGCAGCACATGGAGAGATTTGGTGTGACAAACACTCTTTGCAGCTTTCTCCAGCTTGTCCAGTCCTAGAAGGAAGTTTTTCAAGCAGGGAATTTGTTCATTAATACAGAATTGTCTCACTGGAATTTGGTGCCTTGCAAATTAAAACACATTGGGGTGGTAAACTGAAATCTTAGCAAGCAAAATTACCCAGGGTCTGCTTATTTATAGAAATGACAACTTAGGAATTTAATTTAATTCACATAAGCATGTGTTTCTTTGAAGTTTCCCCACTATTGCCACCACCTTCTTGTTTGTCATTTTAAAGATGTATCCTTCTCTATTTCCAAGACTGAGATATACATATAGCTGATATAATATATATAGCTGATATGCCTAACTGAGGTTGTTACTATCCTATGTATTCACACAAACATTTTGAAACTGGTGCAAATTCTGACAAAACAGGAAGAAAAAATTACATTTTCTCATATTTAGAACAGCTACAGAAAACAGCTAAAACAGCTGTTCCTAAGGATCGATTAAATTCCAACAAAACACATAGCAAACAGCATGTAAGATCCTGTGAGATGCACAGAATGGAGTATGGAAAGAGATGTTGAGAATTTAAAAATATATATTTTGAAGCCCTCCTTCAAAGGAAGAGCCTACAAAGTCTACATCTTTTGATGGTTTTGATTAATTCCTGTTGATTTGAAAGCTGATAATATAAACAAATTATGTTGCAGTTTAAGCAAAACAAAACAAATATTTACAGAAGGAAATGAAAATATTTGCATAAGTGAAATACATATTCATGTGGCAAATTTTGTCTCAGGCAATAATCAAGTAAAGCATATGTAATGGTGACAATGTATTCAAACTAGAATTCCACCATATTATATATAAATCCAAGATATTATAAGAATATTTTTTAAATATTTAAATTTCTATCAATAGCAGCTTTTATTTTGGAAGTCAGTAAAAGTGGATTACAATTTTTGTGTCTTTTTCCTTTATTCCAGATATTTTCTGAAAGCTGAATTTAATTTTCTTACGTTAATTAGAAACAGCAGTATAATGCTATTATTACTTGTACAGCAAGAAGCTATCGTTGAAATCAGAATAAGCTCTCATGGTGATTAAATTTGGAGCTATATTGACATCCAATTTAGATTTAGATTTAATATGTTAATATGCTGTAGTGTAAAGGAGTAAGATCAAAGTGTTGATTATAATTATTTTGGAAAATTCAGTGTCACATTCCATTCATTTTCCTAGTTCCCATGAGTTGTAGATGACACAGGGAAAGTTCTTCTGAAACAATTTACAAATAAAGCTATCAACATGGTTACTTCCCCTGTTAAATTAGAATAGACACAGAATAATGGTATTTAGACTGAATATTGTGAGTCAGTGTGATCAGTAGTAAGGAAATAGACTAATGATGAACCAAAAATTTGGATTATACATTACTGCTATAGCGGTTGGCAGAAAAGACTTCAGTTTTGCTATGCCATTGACTGTTCGCATTTTTCTTGATAGAAAAAATGAAAATGCTGCACAGTCACAGTAAGTCACCTCCTGTAAGTAGTAAATGCTCTCTTTTAATGGTCTTTTCTGTAAAGAGGCATCATCAGTGGTGCAGAGTAAGCGATAATCTGACAGCTTCACCATCTGCTTCCTGAAAGAAAATGACAAAGCTACTATCCCAGGGAGTTTATTATCTCAATTTGATGATGTAACAAATAATGTAAAACATAATATAGACATGAATTGCTTGTAGTGAACAGATGAAGAAGAAGAAAAAACATGAGGATGGTAACTCTGACTGAAGAAATTAGAGATAATTGCTAACAAGTAATTAAATTAGAAGGGGAATTTTTATATTGTTGTTCAATGCACAACAAAAATACATTTTAAGAAATTAATTTCTTCTTCGAATGCAAATTGTGAGTTTCAGATCATTGTATCAGGTTGCTTTCTGTTTGTTTGTTTGTTTTCCCTCTAGCTCTAAAAGAATATTCCTTCAGACATTGGACAAACTTCCCTTTAAGAATCAAATTAATCAAACCTGATTTTGGACATGCAATTGCACTGTCTAAGCTAGCAATATATATATCTTATGTGCTGTTCTGACACTGAGTATGATTCTGATTTAAGACAGGATGAATTGTCTTCAAAAGAGTCAACCTCTCTCCTTCCATTATAAGAGGAGCCAGTAGCATCCATATTTCTTACCTAACTATAGGGTATGAACCTGGACCTGCAAGCAGGACTGTAACTGCCTTTCTGACACCATTGATTAAGATAAATTTAGTCAGACTATAGTGTCAAGGAAGAGAGTGGAGAGTAGGTTTCATGGGATCAGTTTCTATCAAAGTATGGGAAGAATGAATAAATCTCACGTTTCTCCTTTGTCTGGTGTGTACAGAAATTGAAACAATCCACTGCTGCTAGAACAAAACCTAAGTCAGAGTGAAATTTTACCCTTTAATTACTCGATAGACATTTTTTCTTAAGGGTAATATCTAATCATCTCTTCCCATAACTAAGCTGACGATACCGAAGCACTTTTAGACCACTAAAAGGAAATGTGTGAAGTATTGTCCTAGTGCAATGTTGCTGCCTCTAAATGCTGCTCTATGTCTTGCCTTGATACACTTGTATAGTGAAACAGAGTAACATCCAATTATTGTTTTCATTCACATTTTCAAAGATTTTAATGATTTTTTTTTCATTCTTATGGATGCAATTTTGAAAAATTCTTCTCCTTAATTTATCCTAATCCACTCAACAGTTTTGAAATTGCACCCACTCCACAGGCTGTGGCAAGCCACACAGTCAGAATCCTCAGATTTGAATGAGGAGGATATTAGAATTCATGTATTTCTATGAATGAACTATCAAATGTCACTGCATATCTCTGATGCCTCATTAATCCTAAGGAACTGAAACAAGAAGTCTCAAAGATGACCCACCTTTGTACTTCAAAGCAATTTTAGCCAGTGAAGATGTAAGAAGGATTTTTATGAAACGTTATTAAACTGATATCTATTGTAGAAACTTCTCTAACTCCTCTCTACTGGATGGAAATGTGTAGGATATGATACTGAGTCCTAAGCTAGGAGAGGCTAGGGACTCTGTTTTTAGCACTGAACTCTCAGTCAAATTGGCAATATACTAAAAAATCCCATTTGAGTTCTCTTTATACTTCTGACTCTCCAGGTGAAATATTATGGAAGATAAAATATTAATAATAATAGTAGTAATAATAAAATATCACCTAAAAAAATCATGTTTATCAGTGGACACTTAGTTGTTTCTTCGGTTGGTCATAGGGAGTGGAGAAGCTTGGGTAGCTGCAGGAGAAGAACCACTTCATTTAGTGACCTGAAATCTAAAGCCAATTTTCTAAGCTGTGCATGTGTAGCAGAGGTATTGAATTCTCTTTGGAGGTCTGTCCTAACACCCACAAAGGATGCATTCCCACCATTTAAGACTTGAATTACGTGGGATTAGAGCATCCTGAGTCATGGTGGAGCCCTGGTGACCATGAGTGACTGTCCCACTATGGTCTAGTCCTGCTGCAGGGTGTTGGATCTCTGTGGATGTGTCCCAACCAAGAAACTGCTACTGCTGGTACTATTGCTTTTTAACTTAGGTGGTTGGCAGCACCTTTCAATAGCCTCATTGGTCATGTATACCTAATGTCTTTGACTTGTATCCTGTCTAAAGACAATCTACAGTTGTTGCCTTCAGATCTCCTGCCCAAAACAAGTTACTGTGATGTAAAGTGGTTGACAACTTATCTCTTACTACAGGAGAAAAGATGTCAGTTTAGCATTGCTTCCAGGTAAGCTTCCATTGTGATATATACTCATGTGAGCTTACATCTGTGCTGCTTAGGTTTTCTAGTCTACATCACTTCGAATCTTCATTTTATCTGAGTTGTTCTTTCAGAGAGGTTTCACTCTGTGACAAAAATATTGACTTTTTATGTATAAAACATGTTAAACAGTGAGTTTTAGATACATCAACCTATAGATAAGAGCACAAATTACAGCATATGGTGCATTCTTTCTTTATCCCAGAAGAAACTTTTTGTCTCTTTCTGTTTCACTTTGGCAGGGAACATGACAAGTACAAGTGACAAATCCATACCCTTAGATCCCAGTTCAGCTCAGTTTGTCAGTTCACTGATTCCTTTGATTTCCCCTTTCTCCATCCTACTCCTGGGTAAGCAGCATACAACTCCCATTTATTCTGTCATTTCAGGACATATAAATTGATGTATTTAGAGAACTTAGAGAAAAAAAAAAAAAAAAAAAAGAGATGTATTTTATTTAACTACCACAGTTGATTCAGCTGGTGAGAACAAGAAACCCTACTGGAAAGATGTACAGATGTAGCTTCTCTTCATTTTTTTCCCTTTTGAAGATTTGAACCTATACTTCAGAAACCAACTCTAAAGAACCTATACTTCAGAAACCAACTCTAAAGAACTAGAATTCATCTAAAGATGAATTATGGACAGGGCATACATCAAGATAAATGAGTAGGAAATAGAGGTGTCTACTCAGACATCTTGAGATACTTAGGAAAGGAAAATTAAGATCTCCATGGCAATCTCTGAAGGACTGTTTTGTCCTGTAAGAGATTATTCTTTTATATCATTGATTCAAAGTTTGCTGAGGAACAAGTCCAGGCAAGTCCTAGGTAAAGGTAGAGAAATCCTCTGTCTGGAGAACATTGATGGACAGGTCCTGGCTAAGGGTTGTGTAATCCTTTAAGGAGCACAGATGGACAAGGCCAGGGGCAACGAAAGAGGAATAAGCTGCTGCTAATGGCTGGGAAATGGTCTTTTGTGTGGATTTATCTCAAAGAAGATATCTGCTACTTTTTTCTATGTATTAATTTATTTGGCTTGTAATGTAAAGATTGTACTTGGTTATTAAAAGTAAAATTTCACAGACAAGTCATTATTTTGGAGGCAGTTATTTCAAACCAAGGAGTCATTCTGCTGTGCTTTAGACTCCTGACTTGATGCTATAAACTTAAAGGTTTTGGGTATACATAATGAAAGTCGGATTTACTGCAAAGTCCTCCTTTTGAGCAAATGCTCCTGTTAATAGCATAGCAGTACACTTTCCCATTACAAAGGAAGAGGGATTATTTATGATATCTATGAAAGTATTTGGAGAACTTCTGAATGAACACCATAATTATTAAATTATGATAAAAACAGATGAGCTGGGAAGATATTTTACATTTCACAACCTTTGTAGAAGCAATACTGTCACTTCTAAAGTAAGTTAGAGCCTTTATTTATATACTTCCCTACACGTTAAGCAGAATTTTGCATAAAACAGAACAGCATATATTTGATTTGTTCCCATTGTTTCCTTATTGTATACCCCATAAAAGGTGACATACTCTCAATTAACAATGTATTATGTTTATTAAAATGAATCATAAAATTGTTTTAACATAAAATAATTGAATTATACAACAAATTTGTCATGCCATCATGGTCTGTGCCTAGGCAGTTCTGCTGCCTATATCTGAGGGCTTGTAAAAGCTACCAGACATCAGGGGAAAAAAAAAAAATGATTTCTGAAGCACAATTTTGATTTCATCCATTCCATTCTGTCTTTAGTCCTCTTTCGGCATCATTCCTCTGAAAATGGATCAAAATAAGTCTTGATGATGGCTAAATGTGCCGTCAAGAATCACCCAGTGTAGCTAAGTGATACATGCTGGCTGTTAGGATCAGATCCAGTATGTATACGAAACAAAGCTCAATGCTTAATAAAAATGCTGTGAAAAATGACTGATGTGAAAACTTGTTTTTTGTTTGTTTCTTTGCTTTTCATAAATAAACGCTATAGGAAAGTACTTGAAAAAGGAAAAAAAAAAAAAAAAAAAAAAACATCTTCACCAATGACCGGGATGATGGGATAGAGTCTACTCTCAGCATGTTTGCTGGTGATATGAAGCTGGGAGGAGTGAGTGACATTCCAGAAGGTTGTGCTGCTATTCACTGGGACCTGGAAAGGTTGGAGAGTCAGGTGGAGAGGAACCTGATGAAGTTCAACAAAAGCAAGTGAAGAGTCCTGCACCTGAGGAGAAATAACCACATGCATTAGTACAAGTTAGAGAACGACCTGCTGGAGAAGAGATCTGCACAGAAGGACCTGGGTGTTCTGGTGAACAACACATTGACCATGAGCCAGCAGTTTGCCCCAGTAGTCAAGAAGGCCGATGGTATCCTGGGGTGCATTAGAAAGAGAGTGGCCAGCAGATCAAGGGAGGTGATCTTCCCCCTCTACTCTGCCCTGGTGAGGCCACCTTTAGAATACTGTGTCCAGTTTTGGGCTTATCAGTTCAAAAATACAGGGATCTCCTAGAAGGAGTCCATCAGAGGGTCACAAAGATGATAAAGGGCCTGAAGCGTCTCCCACACAAGGTAAGGCAGAGAGACCTGGGTCTATTCAGCCTGGAGAAGAGAAGACTGAGAGGGGATCTGGTCAATATTTATAAATACTTAAGAAGCAGGAGGGAATTGAACAAAGCCAGGCTCTTCTCAGCGGTGTGTAGTAATAGGACAAGGAGCAGCGGGCTAAAACATGAACATAGGAAGTTCAGTACAAACATACAGAAGAGCTTCTTTACAGTAAGGATGACGGAACACTGGAACAGGTTGCCCAGAGAGGATGTGGAGTCTCCTGTGGAGATATTCAAGTCTTATGTGGACACTTATTTGTGCAACCTACTTTAAGGTATCTGCCTTAGCAGGCGGAT
The DNA here is from genome assembly GCA_002909625.1 of Bambusicola thoracicus. Taxonomy (NCBI): domain Eukaryota; kingdom Metazoa; phylum Chordata; class Aves; order Galliformes; family Phasianidae; genus Bambusicola; species Bambusicola thoracicus. The sequence continues at coordinate 1,857 of PPHD01003601.1, read as the reverse complement.
TGGACTCAATGATCTTTAGAGGTCCTTTCCAACCCTTGCAATTCAGTGATTAGAGTACTGTCAAAAACTTACAAATATATGAACCCATTTTGGGAAAAGAAGGAAGAAATTATTCTCAAAGTAGAATCTCTTAGGTCTAGATCATGTCTTTAGTAAAAAACAAACAAACAAAACAGATCACTGGATGAAGTGAACATTCAATAGAACTTAGTTCTATTGAGTTAAATGAAAATATACTGATTTAACTTATGAGAAGATCAGGGCTATGTGTGTAACAATACTTAACTTCAATGAGAATACTTGGATGATTCTTTCATTTCTGGGTTGGTTCTTTCACACATAGTTAAGCAAGTACCTACATTAACATCTAAAAGAAAAATTATTACCTGTGTAGGTATGGTACTGAGCATTCTCAAATCTACTGAACTTAATTCAAGCTGAAGAATCTTAGTATCTGCAGGACCAGTGACTGGGAACAAATGAACTCATAAAAATTAGGCACACTATTTCATGAAATATTTTAATTATGTTATGATTTTATTATTATACACATGAACAGTTTTCTTTAACCTCAATGAAGTGTTTGACACAGCGATGTAGATTTGATTTGCTAGTATATGTTGATCTTAGAAGAGCTTATGTAGATATGAACTCATGCAATAGAAAAGTATCACATTTCTCATGAAAAAAATTATATAAATTATCCTTTAGAGAACAAAGTCAATGGACTGAAATTTAACTAAAAGGCCATAAGAAAGACTAATGAAAATTAACAATAAAATAAGTAGATGGGAGGAATCTTGTGCGGACTCCAGGGGACAGAGTTCTTGCCTCCATTTAATATGCTCATTGATAAACTAGAAGAGAGATGAAAATGTTAATAAAACATGCAGATGATATTAAATGAAAGGATCTGAGATAACTATTGAAGATCAAGACACATGTCAAATGTACTTAGATAAGTGGGAAAGAGGAGACTAAATGATACTGCTATACTGCCTAATCTTTGCATACTGCATATCTGAATATATTCCCACTGTGACTTTCTGCTGCAATTACCTGCTCTCTTAACAACTTGGTCCCTTTGAAGAGTACAGAGATTTTCTTTATATAGGTGTTTTTATGAATTTTCAATGACTAGTTCCTGCAAATATTCTATGGCTTCCTTTCTTCCACTGTGTTTAGAGATATAATTTCCAGTTTATTTAAAAAAAAAAAAATAAAATTGGGCATTTATTTATATAATAATAATCCCATGAGTACAAATACAGGTAATGTCAGCCCCGCTCTTTTACTCATTGTTCTCAGTGAGAAATGTGTGCACAATACAAACTTTTGCCAGAAAGACATGGACCCCTTTGAGAAAATTCCAGACATAACTAGATAAATATTTATTTCTCCAGAATACAAAGGTTTGACATTGTACTAAAAATATCCCCGCAGTCTACCTGATTATTTTTTTCTGAATATACAGAAGTTTAGAATTATGAAAATGGCCTTTTTTTTTCTTTTCAGATTTCAGGTCTGTTAATAAATTAAAGATTCTGACTGAAGCCAGATTTTTTTAGATGCTACTTCAAGTAACGTAAAAAGAGGAATCCATCTAGCTAAGTGCAAACATGTTCTTCTGACATTTTCATTTACCTTGCTTCTATAATCAATGGAAAAAATAGGTTCCCTGAGGTTTGGCTCATGTTGATTTAAAGTAGAAAAATTCTGAATTCCCAAAGCTCCTATTTCTCTTTTTCAGATAGAAACATTTCACTTCATAAATTCCAAACTATGTTGACATTTGTATCGCATTTAGCAAAGGTTCTTTATAAATTAAATGACGCATCATTTTGGGGAGCGGGGGGG
>PPHD01003600.1:15667-28216 GCA_002909625.1 Bambusicola thoracicus | reverse complement strand
CCCCCCCCCCCCCCAAATGGAGCAAATGACTGTGTGGTGCTGTGCTGCCTACCATCTTAAACCACACCAGCCTGTTATGTTAAAGGAATATGACTTCAGTATTAGAATTGTTAGTATTTATTTTGATTGTGGATGGAAAAAAAAATGAAAACCTCGTTTCAGGGAGCATACCTTGCCTGAAACAGGGCTTCATGGTTGGTTTTTTTTTTTGTGGTGGGGTTGTTGTTTGTAGTGGAATAATCACTAGAAATGTGCTCTGATATCTTACTTCTGCCAGAGATGTTCAGCAGCATGGATTAGAAATGGGATGAGAAGTGTGATATCTGCTGTTTCTGGTGTCCCAGCTAGTGATTCCTGTTTGCCAGTAAAACCGAAGGCAAAAGAAATATGTGATGTGAACATAAAGACATAAAAGCATGGACAAACAAGTCTCTGCTTTATTCTAAGAATACGTCATTGACTGTTCATCTGTAAAATATTGTTTACTGAATGAGCCACAGCCAGTGAAACATTTAGGTCCTGCCTCAGGCTTCCCTCATGCGGGCTGTGTAGGTGTGCAGAGATCAGCAAATCTGAGTTACAGGATCATGTGTAGTTTATTAAGGTCAAAAGCTAAAGGTTTAAGAGCTATTTATCTCCTCTTAGACAAAGCCCTTTACCTGGTTGCTGCGGCATTGTGGGTGAGATTGAGCACACAGAATGGACAGCCTGTGTAAAACTCGGAATCTGTGGTTCAGCACAAGGCCGGGTCAGCCCTGGTGGTATTGTTGTGAGGAAATTAAAGCTACCTTTTAATCAGAGAGCGCACTATTGTTGTAATTAAACTGGGTGGAATAGGGAAGTGTTTTCTTGCAGAAGTTCTCACTGTGTGCACGCTGAACATTACAAGTTTGTAAATCTAAACCCACAATTTCCATGTTTTTCTGCAGATAATTGATTATGAGAAGAATCAAACTCTGGGACAAAACGATACTGGATTTAGCTGTGATGGAACTGCCAGTACGTTCAGAGTTATGTTCAAAGAGCCTATAGAGATTTTGCCCACAGTTTGCTACACAGCCTGCGCAACATTAAAAGTAAGAATGCTTAACAGTATAAAATATTATTGTGATGCAAAGGATTTTCTTTTATCTGTTTTGTGATGGGAATGTGTCATCTTGGTCTTATGCTAGGCTTTGTGTGAAAGAAGGCAGTAGCTAAACTATATGGTAACTTTTAAAGCTGCTTTCTCTCTGTTCTGTGCCGCAGCACAGAATTTATAACTGGATCCTTTGTGATTTCCCACTTACAGGAGTTAAAACAAGTCCTCATGGAAGGCAGTGTGGTTCTGTGTGGGCAGAAGCACTATTTGGAATATTTAATGTGGCAGCTGTCTTTGTCAAAACTTGTTTGATTTCTTTTGTTAGGGACCAGCTATAGTCAAGAACACTGACAGCTTTCTTCTCTCACTTTTATATACCAGTGCTAAGATAGAGGAACAGAATGGGTTGTTCTGGGAAAATTGACTCATTCAATATTTTCTGTAAAATCTTTTAAAAATAATATTGTTTTAAAGATAATTCCCTGTACAGAATTTAAAGCTGAATGGATTGGAAGAAATGCTGTCCATTAAAGCATCTGAGGTGGGAGATTAAGTGAGAATACAGACAACTCGTGTGACCAGAAGTGTCAGAAAGCATTTATTCGTTATTAGTGGGATAAAACCAAGTGGTTTGGGTCTACTGTCAGAGAAACCTTTTTTGGTTAGACTTATAGGATCTCTTTCTGCTATCTGTAATGTATGTATGTAACTTCTGTTATGTGGATACAGACATTTTTTATTGTTAAAATGATGTAAATTAGTGGTGTTTGAACTTCAGCATTGTATGGGTTGTGCTCGTGTTTCCATTCTGCTGCTAATCTCTGCTGTTTTTCAGGGTCCTGATTCCCACTATGGAACAAAAGGATTGAAGAAAGTAATCCACGAATCTCCTACTGCTAGCAAAACATGCTTTGTCTTTTATAGTTCGCCAGGTAACAATAATGGTACATCGATAGAGGATGGACAGATACCAGAAATAATATTTTATACATAATTTCACATGATCACCTGCGTGTCAGCCTATCAGTGGACGTTCACTGTCACCCATAGTGAGTTGGCAGTGCTGTGAAATGACCCGAATGTGTAAAAACAGAACTGACTTGTTTGAGAGGTGCCAGGAAAGCGATTTTATCTGCGTCGTGGTTGGTGGAACCTCATTTAACTTCTCCTTTTAACAAAGTGTGGAGTGAGTACTCTGTGTACTGAAGGTTGTTTTGAGTGGTATGTTGTGATTTAATGGCTTTGTATTTTGAACCCTTCGTTTCTCATGTAGTTGAATTCATTTCTTGAACTGGAAAATACATATTGGTTATGAATTTCACCTGTACATGTTCCTCAACTTGTCTTACAAAGACAGTACCTCTGCTGCTGCACTCCCAGCTTGCACTTCTCTGTAAAACAACCTTGGAATGACCCTGTGGACATGAATTACTACTTAATTTTTCCAAGTACATCAGCAAAGCTGGATTCCTATTGCTGTCAATGGTGAGTTGTTGGACTTAGCGCTCCACGCAGTATCTGCAGCTGCAGTGAAGAAATGCTATAGCAAATCCTCCAATCCTTGCAGAATCTCTTTTAATTAAGAAGGGCTGTTTTGGAATATAGAGCTGGTTATGGAAATAGCCATTGTATATACATATGTGCCTATAAGAAAATGTACAATGTGAAAATGGGAATACAAGCCTTGTAATGATATTATTTTGACTGGTAATCTAATACTAAAGAATTATTATCAACTCTGGCCTATATGCATGCAACTTGCTCTACGGTCATCTGCTGCAGGCCGCGGATGTATGCAGTAATCTGCCTGCTGTGCCGGGTTGAAGTCTCAAAGCACGCCTCCAACGCAGGCATTCCGTCCCAGCTGCTCCGCATCGATTCCGTTCGGGCTCCGCAGCGCCGAGCACCGTGACGCGCATGCGCGGCCGAAGGGCGGGGTTAGCGCTGTGACCGGAAGGGCGGCACGGGGCCATGCTGACCCTCGCCGGCTTCCGTCAGTGGCTGTCGGCACCGCTACGGGGCCGCGGCGGGGCCATGCCCCGGAAGGTGCGCGCGGGACGGCCGGGACCGGTGCCCAGCGCTCCGTGCCTGCGGTCCCGACGCCCGTTTCTCTCTTTCAGGGCAAAGCGGCCGGGAAGGAGTCCGCCGAGCCCGGCGCCGCCGCGGGGCCGGTGGTGGCAGCGGGCGACGGCGGCGTGAGGGTGTCGGTGCGCGCCAAGCCCGGCTCCCGCTGCAGCGCCGTGACAGGTGGGCGCCGGGCCGGGAGAGCGCAGTGGGGCCGGGGCGGTGCTGCGCGGCCCTGCTGCCGTCCTGAGGAGCGCGTGGAGCAGAGCCGCGCTCTCACGCTTCCGTTCTTATGACGAGGGCGGTCCTTTCTCGTTCGCCTGCAGATAACGCTGTCTGCAGAGCTGGGCGCTCGCGCGCGGATGTGAGCCGCGTTCCACACAGGTGCGTGGCGCGGCGCGCCCGGGCTCCTTTCCGGCTGCTGCACCCACCGGGGATGGAAACTGCAGCAGCTTTAGGCTGTCACTGTTCAATAACGTGTGTAAATCTAAAAGCTAAAAGCTAAAACCCTTCCGTTCCCTGTTGTAGATGTGACGGCCGAGGCGGTAGGTGTGGCTATTGCTGCACCGCCATCAGAAGGGGAGGCGAACGCAGAGCTGTGCCGGTACCTCTCTAAGGTGCTAGGAGTGAAGAAGAGTGATGTTATTTTAGAGAAGGTACTGCTTTTTTTTGTTTCCTTTCAGTCTTATTCTGTTGCGCTGTAAATTCGAGGCTCTGGAATGTCATTCGTTGAGTACAGCAAGCTGCTCTTCGTGTTCAGTCCAAACAGCACTTGAAAAGCTTTTAACTGACTTAATGGGATGATTCATTAAGGAAAAAGAAAACTGGGATAAGAACAACCACAGCTGATCTTGAGATCTTTAATCAAAATGGTTCTAATTATATGTTTTCAGAAATGTATTTGGTACGTGTCTTCTGTGGCTCTTAGAGAGTCCTTCGTTCCCATTTCAAATTCAGCTCACGTAATTCGTGCTTTGCAGAAAATGGGCATTGTAGGGGAAAAACTGCATTCGTTTTTTGAAGGCACCTCTGTAATTTCTGGCAAGTACCTGTGGTGTTTACAGTAGAGTGTGTGTAAACACCACCGTTACAGCTGGGCCTGAGGAGTTTCTTCCTATGAGCTGTGTTGTGTGTTGACCATATTAGGTGGCAACTCTTTAAGTCATCACACTGGATAACTAATTAATTTGATCTCTTCGTTGTACTTTAATGTCAGTTTTTCCAACCGTGTTCACGCATGCTTTGTGAAGGTGAGGACTCGGTGAAAAATGGTGCCTCCTACTTTCTGTATTTAATGCACTTGTTGGAGAAGTCTGTTCAAAGATGGTCAGTGGCAATATGGTCAATGAACTGAGCCCTGCTCTGGGGAAAGGTACAGGTGCTGAGGTTTGGTTCTTTTTTTCCTGACTCCTGAGCAAGTTCTTTAATTCCATCAGCATTTTATAAATTACAGTTTTCCTGCCTTAAAGAGTTGTTCACATTTAACTACATTAATGTAAGTGCTAAACAGAGCTAAGCATAAAGGGGGCCAACATGTTCTGACCTTCTTAACTCAGTCGTTCTGACCTCCAGCGTCCAAATAATTACAAGCCAGTGTTTGTTTTCCTCTGACCACTGTTTGTTCTTGGTGGAACACTGTTAAAGTTTGTACTTTATTTGTGTTTCTCCATTCTGATCTGCTAGGTGCCCACACTGAGTGGTTTTTGTGCTGGTTGCTCTCTTCTGTATGCTACTTGCTTCATGATAAGTGGTAACACTGACAAAACAGTCCAACGTGGTGCGATTTGGTATCATACCAGGCTTACCATGTTTCTGTCCAAAAGGCTTCATTTTGATTATCAACTGTTTCAAAGGACTATTTTTCATTTTTAAATTCCTGCCTCATTTCCACATAGCACGGTTAAGACATTTTTCTCCTTCAGGATGTCCCAAATGGATCTTCCCAGCTTTGTGTTACTCATAGAATAAAATGTAGCGTGTTTGTTTCTCTTGTTTTCACTGAATCCTGGCAAATGTGTAGCTTCAGGCAAAATGAAATGAAGTTGCATGTTTGCCAGTTTCTATGTAAAACAGCAGTTTGGTCAGTAATATAAAAACAAGTCACTAATATTTAAAGTAACAGCTATTTGAATCCAAATATCTGATGTGCTATATACAGTGCAATGTGTTGTCATTTAGTTGATATTATCAACTGGAGAGCTCAGCTTAAGAGTAACTAATACTCTGTGGGAGGCAGTGTTGAAGGAAGATCTGAAAGTCCACATCTACCAAATGTTTGCAGTAACTTCTTAAAACCTCAAACAAGATACAGCTGGAATTTTGCTTCTAGCTAATATGGCTGAATAATAGAAACTTACAGTTCCTTGCTTTTTGTTCTAGTCTATAAGAAAGGCATAAATTCAGGACGTGCTCTGGGAGCTGTAGCTGGTTTTAAAAGGAGCATAGATGAGACATTGCTTTCAACCTTTAAAATAACAAAAGGGGATGTTGATGAACCATTTCTGACACCTGTTAATTCTGCTTAGCTACTCACTGAGAGTTATTTTAAGTATCTACGTGATGTGTTGGCATCATCGTGAGCTGTTTTGAAATGTGTGTTTGGTGGTGATTCTCTGCAAGATGACTTTTGTGTGTGTCTAACACAGGGTGGGAAATCACGTGATAAAGTGGTGAAGATTTTGGTATCGGTGACACCAGATGAAGTATTAGAAAACCTGAAAAAAGAAGCTTCCACTTGACCTGAAACGAGAGGAAAATGGAACACTGTAATGCGTCTTGGTGAACAGACTGATGGTTTTCTCTTATGTACATTGGTCCTTATGGGAATTTGGATACTGACTGGGAGAAGATACACTCCTCTGCCTCCCTCTTCCTTTGTTAATGTCACTGCTGTAAAGCTGAACTGTTCCTGTAGGTGTGATAGGAAGAGTTGTGTTTACTGAGGCTCTGTGTCTGCTTCTGTCAGTAAGACTTGTCCTCTTCCCTGCTCTCTCAGGGTTTCTGAATACAGCAAAATTTGGTTCATAAAGCAGAAGGCTTGGAGTGATGGGCTTCAAAGGCGTCAGTACAGTGTGAAGTGCAAAGCAATCAGTCTGGGTGGTACAGACCCTGGAGGTGTTCTCTTTACTATCTGGTGATGGGTGCAGTTCCACATTATGTCATATATGTATATCTAAGTTTAATAGATCTAAAGGCTAATATATATGTGGTTGGACATCACACAGGCAAGGTAAAACCAGAATTACTTGCATAGCTGAATCAAAATTAGAACTTCACAGTACAAAAAAAAGCGACCCAGAACCCAATAACTGCATACATGGTGGCACTTTGTAGCAGTCTGTAATTAGTTACCTGAAACGCAGAGCTATAGTTGTGGTAGCTCTACAGAACGTATCTCAGTTGTCATGACTTCTTAATAAAAAGGGCAAAAAATATTACCAAGCTTTGTTTTGTGTTTACATTTTTAACACAAATGTTATTTCCCGGATGTCGTGTATGAGGATGTTACTTTTAAACACAACTATGGTGCAATTTTAATTCGGTTAAAAGATGATCTCTGTCCTACCCTGTAGCAAAGCCAGCGGAGTCATAGGTAGAACAGAACAAGAAACCTGAAACAACATGGGCAACTGTAGCCTAGTCTTAAGGGTGATGAGAAGACTTTTCTTCTTAAGATGGTTCAGAGGTTGGAGTAAGAGTTACATGTATGAGATAACGCACGCATCTGGTGGGAATTTGCTTTTTCATCTGAGTCACTGCTGACGTCTGAAATTGTCTTATCTTTACTATGATTGTCATATTTTACACACACAGAGATACACGCATCTATAGATTTAATACCTCAGGTAACAAAAAAAAATTAGTTATAACATTACAGATGCAAAAGTGACAGCTAAATTCCTCCAGCTAGCTTCGTCTGCTGCAAACTGTAGCTCATGGGTTCCGTTCTTCATGGTTGAAAAGCTTTTGTTTTCTCAAATGTTCTGCTTCCTATTATCCTAAATATTGCAAAAACCATTTTTAGAGTGGGAGAACTAGCATTTGTCACCTCCATGAATGTGTCTTATTTTAGGAGATTTTATGAGAAGACTTGTTTGGATTGTGTTTGGGGAACTGAGTCTAAATTGTCTGGTATTTGCTTAATGTTTTGCACCTGGGCTGCTTATTTTCTCAGCCTTATGGCCAGCCATACACTGCCTCACTTGTATTTGCTTTTCAGACCATATGGGCCTATTTCTGTGTGCTGTTCTGTCGGCTTTGGTTTGCAGCTCATTGCCATTTTGTCTGTTCTTGCCCAGCAGAGGGGTGCCATGTCTTGCAGAAAAGCCAAAGCAAGCATAAAGTAAACGTTCGTGGTTGGTTGGTTGTTCTTGTTTTGTTTTTGTTTATTTCTCAAGCTTCTGTTTACTACAAGTGGGAAAAAGCAATGCAGAATTCTCAGCAGAATGTATTTTTAGTAGAACAGTGCCTCCTTTTGCTTGTTGGTCACCCCTTTATCCGTGTGCCTAAAAGTATCCTTTTCTTTAAGCAACACGATCATTCATCTGCTTGAAATCCTGCTATTTACTGAAGCTCTGCCCTCATTTCCTAATGTTCTGTCTGACTGATTTCAGTGAGTTCTAACGTGATTTCATACCTGAGTTGTGGGCACTCTGTGTATTTTTGTATGTAATTGAGTTGTTTGAACATGGAAAGTAGAAGTTGTCTGAATACATTCTATGTGTATGCAGCCTTATGGCGTAGAACATTCTTGCTCTTTCTTCCACTCAAATAACATTTGTATTGTAAAATCAAACTTTGAAAGTAGGTATATGGTTTCATTGCAGCACTAGTCTAATATGTTAATGAAGGATATTTAATTACATCCTCTGAGGCTGGCCTCCTTGCTCTTTCAGTTTCAATCCACTCCATTTATCATCTGCAGCACATCCCCATCTCTGCTTTTAGTCCCATGTGATTTTAAATCCCCATTTCTTCCTGTATCATCAGTCTAAATAATCCCATGTAATTGACAACTTTGTCAATAACTGGCAGTGGCAATTTACCAGAAAGTGCAGTTTAATATCTTCCTTCCTTCAGCCTCCAGGAAGATAGATACACCTGCTCCTTCTCCTCATTACCTCACATCTCTCTCTGCATTTCCCCTCTCCTACTGTTTATTTGCATATGTAAAAGCTGAACCAGCTGAATCCACCTTTTGTTATTATTCCAGCCCACTGTATTCCCCTCCTAATGGTTTTCACCCTTATCCCATGGGAATGATTCACTGCCACATTAATGTGAAAATGTGCTGCCATCTCCTCCTGGGAGCGCAGTGCTTTACCTGCACGTAAAGCCTCTCCTGCTTATTACTCTCTGCCCCAAGTGCAGCAGCCTTTCTTGGGTCCTCGTAATGTAGCCAACACACAATAAACAGCCGGAAAGCTGCTGAAGAAATGAAATACTTGGCTGAAAGGAAGAGTCTGGTACTGCTCTAAGGTAATGGGAATTCATTTCTTCCTGGTCCTTTATGTATAACTTTTCAAGTAATTGTTGGTAAGCCATGAAGAACATTGTTTTCCTCTATAAGTACTTCATTTCTTTGTTTTTGTGTTGTCTCAAGAGCTGGGAAAACTGAAGTGACAAAGTAATCTACCATACCATCTTAGTGCATGCAGCTCAGTTTTTAGAAGCTTGTTTAAATGCCATTTTGAGTTTCTAAGTTCATGTGGAAAAAGAGACGTATGGGGTATTGCTGTAGCAGTCGGTCACTATAGAAACGTGCCATAAAGATAACAATTGACCATGGCCTTAAGGAGAAAAGAATGTTGAAATGAACAACAAATGTTCAAAGCCTCTTTTGTGCTGCTCAGATGAAGCAGCCTGCCTTATGAGAATGGCTGGGGTTACAAATGATCATCCAGGGGTAATTGCCATGGAGCTGCCTTTTTTCTGTTACATGGTAGGTGTGCAGCACACTTGGGAAGGGCCAGCAGCACGTTCCTTCAGCCAGCTTTTGCTGCTGCAGTGTCTTGCAAGGATCATTAAGGTGCAATTAAAAAAAAAGCAAAGCTCCCAATATGTGTTAGGACATCCTTAGTGCCCACCTGTCTGCAAGGGGTGCCACCAAGTTGAATTTTGTAAAATAAACTACCTCTGTGGAACCTTTGCATTTTTCTAGTGCCGCTTGCCAATAGCTTTTCTTAAAACCTGCAGAGTTTTCTTCTTTTCTGATGCTCAGGAGGTTTGTGAGGAGCAGGCATGGCAGCAGCATCCCTGCAGGTGCTCAGCTCCAGCAGCTGCCTCCCCAGCATGAGTCCCAGGGCCCTCTTGGTGCCCTCTCACCTTTGCTGCTGGTGGTTCAGGTGAGTGCTCTCTAGCAGCACCAGGCTCTGGGGCTGTTTCTGCTCTGTATTTCTTCCCTCCACGTTCTTGCTGGTACTTAGCATCTCAGGGGATACTACATTATTTTTCTCATTCCTTGGGTCTTGACAGCAGTTTGACTGAATTCGAATGCGTGTTCATTTTGGAAGGGGAAATAAGTCCTTGTGAGATAATCTTTGCAATCAGAAAGCAAAGCCGTCCCTCTAGTGGGGCCCTGCAGCAGCTTTGTTGCCTCCTGGCATTTGCCCTTTAATAAAATGTCTCCTTTTGTCTTCAGTAAGTCTGACAGCAATCAGCCAGCACATACTTGAGGTCGTGTTCCTGCTATGAGGAAAGATTGCTATTTGCTACTAGGATGCACTTCTGAAGAGGAATTTTCTTCATTATTTCAGCTGCTTCCTAGCTGCCTTTTGACAGTGAAAATGCAGTCTGTTCCTAATAAACGTGATAGGTTCATGGGGTTTTTTTGCTTTCTTTTTTTTCTTCTTGTTTGGAAACCATGACTAAGCTCATCACTGTCTGAATATCAGTCCTAATACACAGAGAGAGGGGACCAGCCAGGCAAATTGTACTTGGCTTAATAAGGATGTCTGACTCTGCTCAGTCACTTCCTTGTAGAGTTCAGGTTCAACTACTAAGGCAGACCCAGAGCTTTGTGGTAAAAATATTTTTAAAAGATGATCAGCTTCTGATGATGTTCTTCAGACCTCTTTTTGCTGTGATTTCTGTCATTTATCAGCTAGAATTAAAATAATAATAATAATAATCTTCTTTTTAATGAAGTGCCAGCTGATATTTCTGGCAAGGTGTGAATGTGAATTGAGAGCATCTGAAAACAGTGATTTGACGATAGCTGTCATTAAGTTGCACTCAGGGAAGCAAAACAAAAAGGAGGTGTTGTGCCAGCTTCGTCGAGGTTGGCATTCTATGGGAACTTGAAAGGGTTTCTTTTTAATCTTCCTGTAAAATAGATCTCCACGAGATAGAGGTTTTTTTTCTTGCACCACTGCTTCTATCTGCAAATAAAAGCTCCACTGAATACGTGTTTTATAAAAAATGTTTAACGACCTCTTATTTAGAGGAGCTTTTGTTTCTCAGCTGCATGCAATTCCTGCTCAGCCCAGTGGACCAATTCAATCTTTCTCCCTGAGAATAATCCAATGAAGTGCTCCAAGTTGTACGTGCCTGGGCTTATACACTTAAACAAACGCCTTTTGTTTGTTCATTTTAAGGTCTTAGCTATTTCCACACTGGGTTCTTGTCTTTAGCCCACTGGTATCCATTGGGAGGTACCTTGGTTAGACTCTCTGAAGAAACAGAACCTGTTTGCTTGTTGTGGATCTGCATAATAGCTAAACTTTCGATATCTGAAAATGAAGAAGATAAAACATGGGGCGGAGGGGAAAAAGGAAACATTTTTGTTTTAGAAAGGTCATTTATTGGGCTAGTAGCAGTTTTTCTTTGCTTGTTGGAAGTATTTGCTGTATATCCTAAGCTCTGCTGGAAAAAATCTTGCACAGAATAGAGGAGAAACTCTGGGTGTGTTACAGTGCTTGCTCTGCTGTTTAGCACTCAAGTCAAAATAGGGAGAAACTGTCACAAGAGTAATACTTTTGTAGGCATATTTTCAAGGACCATAAATCTAATAATTTGCAACATAATTTTCCCCCATCTTTCACAGTTATTTGTTTGCTTACAATCTGTGAATCCAGGTGGAAAGAGGATATTATATTGCCTATGGCCCTCTTAGTATGAATTGTGAGTCCTTAGATGCCAAACTACTTTTTATTTTTTAAGAAGAGATTCATCTTCTGAAATCACAAATCCATGCAAAGGCTGCCCATGTGTTATATGGAAAGAGCATCTACTGGTGCTGTTGTTATTTAGAGATGTGTGGGTTAAAATACAAATATAGATGGAAGATCTGTGTGCTACTCAGAGCTCATCTATCCTGCCTTCTCATCTCGTGTAAGTGAACTGATTCTACAAAGGCAGCTACAGCTTGATGGTGTTTTTTTTCTCTCTGTNGGGTTAAAATACAAATATAGATGGAAGATCTGTGTGCTACTCAGAGCTCATCTATCCTGCCTTCTCATCTCGTGTAAGTGAACTGATTCTACAAAGGCAGCTACAGCTTGATGGTGTTTTTTTTCTCTCTGTTGACTGAACTTCTGTCCTTCGCAGCAAGTCCAGACTAATGCTTTGTAATTGCTCTGAGGTCGGTACATCCCCCTGACACCACTGTCAACCAGCTGCAACCCCCATGGTCCTTTCTCATCTGAAGAGCTCCCTCCAAAGCACTATGAGGTCTCCCACAGGTTTCCATGATGCTGACCTGGCAGCCCTGGGGTCCCCTCACAGCAGGACGGGCTGCTGCCAGAAGTGCTCATTCAGGTTAGTGCAGTCCGCGTGAGTTTGCTCTGCAGGGGGAGGATAACTGTGGACTGTATTAAAAATGGTTTCCAAATGAGACATTCCTTTCTTTTTCTGTGTCAGGAAAGCATTAAGACTTAATTAAAAGAGAAATTTGAACTCGGAGAAATTCGTACTGATCATTGCTCCTCTGGTGTATTAATTTCCAGTGTTGAAAGAGGACAAATACCAAAAGGGGATGACATGTCAAAATTGTAGTGGAATCACTTAGGAATGGTAAAATCAGGTCTTCTGATTAAGTGACTCCTTCAGTAGTGTTGTACATGAGAGGGTAAATCAAACACTTGTTTTCTTTTGCCTTGCTGCCTGTGAGCAGCGTCAAGCAAAAGTGTCACCCATCCTTTGTCTCTTCCAAAATGAAGTGCTTCTCTCCACAGAGGAGCCTTCGGTCTNCTGGCAGCCCTGGGGTCCCCTCACAGCAGGACGGGCTGCTGCCAGAAGTGCTCATTCAGGTTAGTGCAGTCCGCGTGAGTTTGCTCTGCAGGGGGAGGATAACTGTGGACTGTATTAAAAATGGTTTCCAAATGAGACATTCCTTTCTTTTTCTGTGTCAGGAAAGCATTAAGACTTAATTAAAAGAGAAATTTGAACTCGGAGAAATTCGTACT
>PPHD01003600.1:0-15637 GCA_002909625.1 Bambusicola thoracicus | reverse complement strand
TGACTGAACTTCTGTCCTTCGCAGCAAGTCCAGACTAATGCTTTGTAATTGCTCTGAGGTCGGTACATCCCCCTGACACCACTGTCATCCAGCTGCAACCCCCATGGTCCTTTCTCATCTGAAGAGCTCCCTCCAAAGCACTATGAGGTCTCCCACAGGTTTCCATGATGCTGACCTGGCAGCCCTGGGGTCCCCTCACAGCAGGACGGGCTGCTGCCAGAAGTGCTCATTCAGGTTAGTGCAGTCCGCGTGAGTTTGCTCTGCAGGGGGAGGATAACTGTGGACTGTATTAAAAATGGTTTCCAAATGAGACATTCCTTTCTTTTTCTGTGTCAGGAAAGCATTAAGACTTAATTAAAAGAGAAATTTGAACTCGGAGAAATTCGTACTAATCATTGCTCCTCTGGTGTATTAATTTCCAGTGTTGAAAGAGGACAAATACCAAAAGGGAATGACATGTCAAAATTGTAGTGGAATCACTTAGGAATGGTAAAATCAGGTCTTCTGATTAAGTGACTCCTTCAGTAGTGTTGTACATGAGAGGGTAAATCAAACACTTGTTTTCTTTTGCCTTGCTGCCTGTGAGCAGCGTCAAGCAAAAGTGTCACCCATCCTTTGTCTCTTCCAAAATGAAGTGCTTCTCTCCACAGAGGAGCCTTCGGTCTACTGCTACATGCCTGTTCAGTTTTAGGGGATAAATACAGGCTGTGGTTTTAGAGGGTAAATAAATCCGTGACGTCTTAGTTGTAACAAACAAGTGTGACTGCCACCAGATTTGGCAGGAGAGAATACACTCTCGAGACTGCTGTGAACTTAGAGTTGGCAGCAGGGGAGAGTGAGCTGCATTTAAGTATTTTTAAATAAGAACATGTCCCAAACATGAATATGTGAGCCAATTTTAGAGACTAGGACTGCCAGTTATCTTTGTGTCCAGTTTTATGAGGATGTTTTTCAAAGAAGAATGTCAGACTTAAAATAACAAGAGCATATGAAGTAGGTATAGCAGTCTGTGTTATTGCCTTTTCCCCCATTCCTTTCTATCTGTAATAATCTGTGTATTCTCATTGTAGATTAGATGTAGGTTCTTGTGGAGATGCACACTCCTCTTTTCCATGGGTAAAGCTCCAAGTCTCTCGTTGCCGCTGTAATACAGATAACAATAAGAGCATAATCAAGGTTGTATTTGTTTTGTGGTTATTCTGAACTCTGGAGGCTCACAGTAATTATAATACCATTAAATACTAATGGCAAAAGATTTTAAGAGTAGATCATGAGACTCGTGGAAGGAGATGAAAATGTTGCTCAGTACCTCAGGTACTGCATTCCTCTCTTTTATAGCAAAATCCAAACTGCTGGAGCATAGATCAGCTCCTCTGTGCTAAGGGCAAAGCATGCCATATAAAAGGCAGGTTTATATGGGAGAAACTAGGCAGGAATCAACTCAGTCACAAAAATCAGCTTTCTGTGATTTTGGAGCATTGCATCTCCCTCCATGTAAGCGTTGGAGAAACTGCATTGAGTGCTCAGAGATAGGAATGTAACTATGAAGAAAGCAAATCTTCTGTATGCCTCAGTATTCCTCTCACTGTGATATCTGATTGCTTTATGAATTGTACAGCCAGGGTTATGACTTCATTTCCAAAGCTTGTGGAGTGTACTGATGTGAAAGCATTATATGACATGGTTCTGTGACCCAGCCCTTTGCCTCCTGCAGCTGTATTCAGTACCAGCATAGTGATTTGTTTGCCAGTGCAGTGTGGTATCTGTCTCCTGTCCTCCATCATAATGTGTTCACAGTGTAAAGCTCCTTTCACGTGCTTGACTTTGTGTAAACACAAGGGATAAGTGCATCTAGAAACCAGGTAATGGAATTAGTTGTGCTAAGACTTAAGGTTCCAAGGCCCCCGTGTGAGATAGACCAGCTCCTAGCCAGTCCTAATAGGAAGAGAGCATCCAAAGGGAAGGAGCGGTGCGTGATAAATACCTCTCCTTTGGCACAATTACAGTAGGCTCATAACAAATGAGAAAAATGCAATTTTCCTGCAGCTTTTTAATTTCCTACTAATGCCTTTCACGGATGTAAAAAATGTTTGTTTGGTTTTTTTTTGTCAAATCATTATCATTTAAAGCCATATGAATTTGAAAGCTCCTCCAAGGTCACAGAGGTTAATTAAAATATCCATTTTAACTGTTCCCAAAGCATATTACGTTTGATTTTTTTGTTTTATTCCTCTGCCTCCTCTTTGTCTTGTGTATCATAAGGCTTGCTGACTAAGGGTCAATGGACAGGACTTACAAACTATTTTAATTTCAATAGCATTCTGGCCTGCATCAGTATTCAGGGTGTCGTGCTTATCTTCATCTGATATGATGTGTTGACTTGGAAACCGAGCAAGGTGTGGACACAAAATAATTTATTGAATTAAATACAATCGTAACTACTGATCAGTGCTTCTGCTGTTCTGCTTTGCCAATTAAAGCAGAAGTCCTTGCTGTTACTGCATGGGAATCTGCCATTTATCAACTGCCTGCAGACCATCAGCCCTGTTCCACATGGTGCGCTCTGCAGTTCTGCCTGCAGGCCAGCATGGCACAGGGAAAAGCAGGGCAGCATCAGGCTCAGGAGCCACGCAGACCCAGCGTGGTGTTACCCACCGCAGTTGCAATGCAGATGTTACATGCATGAGATCCTTCACGCCTTATAACATTTGTTTAGGTTCCCAGCATGCAGCAGCGTGCTGTCTGCTCCTATGTATTTATGTCTGTTATGCTCACAGGAAGGAATGTGCTTTACTTAGCAGCTTAATCTGTAGGAATTCAAACAGATCCTACTTTTTTGACCTCTGCTTGTTTTTCAGGTCTGTAGCACTGTCCGTCCCTCTCTGCTCTAAGGCAAACTTTAGTGAGATGTCCATGACTTTTTGGTACCTTCTGTCATTTTCTGTTGTTAATAACCTCCTTTCAGCTGTTGAAACTGAGGCATTCTTCTGTAGTTAACTGTGAGATTGCCACATTAAACTCTGTGGGGCTGAGCGATACTATGGAGCTCAGGAGAGATTTTAATAGGTTCCTGGGCTCTCCTAAGTTCCTGAGTCTAATTTAAACCAAAGCAGCACATCCATACCCTCATGTAGAGGCATACCTTGGATGCTTCAACTATGTCAGCTTATGCTGAACAATGCGCCTTTGCCCAGCCTGTACGGAACCAGACAGTGCTGACGTTTGGTTTCTCTTTGTGTAGCTACTTTTCCATTTACAGACTGTTTTAAGGCCTAACTCTAATTTTGCCAAAGGAAGCCAAGGTGCAGACATTAAATCTGGTCTTAATTCAGGGTTGTTACAGCCATCTTAATGCCCACTTAGGGAGGCATGAATTAAATAAGCTGACATTCAGCTGTTAAAGTTTCTTTTTGTGTGTGCGTGTTACAGGTATTTGGATTACAAGTCTAAGGATTTCTAGCAATCCTTAAGGTTTCTATACTAGTAGTGGTAAATCTGGGTTTCTTGAGAAGGTTCTCTGAGCCATGTATTGGTAGACACATTCATGGGCAGATCTGTGCCTTCTAAAGCATGTTTGGAAAGTGTGATCCAAAGAGGTAAAAACTGAGCAGAGAAGCTCATTCATCAGCTCATGTCCTGCAGCGTGCCATTTGCGTATGCAGCAGAAGTGGAGCTGAGCCAAAGAGCAGCTGAGTTTGTGGACGGCTTTGAATCCAAAGTCACGACGGGACCTGCTGGGATGTCTAGGATCCTCCCCCAGAGCATTAATGAGAAAGAGATGCCATCTGGAAGAATTTTCTTGCCAAGATATTGTGAAGCCATCTTTGTCTTCCAGTTCTCATCAATCACAAATGGCTTTTAAACAGATTTGTATTTTACCTTCCATCAAATGATTTCATCTTCTCAGCTCCTATGAGCACTCTCTTTGACCTTTCAGTAGACTCTTTTAGAAGAAGACTATTTCTGATAAGACATGTTGGTAGTGATAATTTGTCACTTCTTTCCTTTGCCTGCGTCAGTGTATCCCCTCTTTCATCTCAGCTGACTCTTCCACTCCTCCTCTTATCCCACTGAATTTTGTTTCTTCTTCCTTTGCTGTAGATAGAAAAAAGCTACTTGATTTTTTTAAAAATTAATTAAATGTAAATGAATAGTACATTCAGTGGTACCATCATCAGTTTTATTGGTGTGGAATCGAGTTGTTTGTATATTGTCCCTTCATTTCTAATTCACCTCTGTTTAATTCAGTATTAACTTTCAAATTGGACAATCCATACTGCTATGATGAGACTGGTTTTATGCAGCTTATATTTTAGAGGGTTTCTTCTATTACACCCATAGGAGCTAGAATCACTTATTTAAGTATAGGTCTAGCTTTGAGAGCTTTCTAGGCCACAGAATCCCAGCTGTGCACTTTTAAATACTGTGCTGTGTAACTACACAGTGAAATAATGGCAGCCTTTAAATCATCACTGTCTGCACGGTGTCTAGAATGAGTTTGGGCTTGTTTAAAAGAAAAAAAAAAATCAGGAAAGTAAATCAATTCATTCACCAGAATGTTTCTAACACCTCATAGTGGGGCATAGCGATCCAGCTGAGGTTGTTATGCGCCTTACCTGTACATTTAAATGAGACAACCCGTCTGGAAGATCTGCAGCTGGAGTGCACAGAGAAGGGAAGCAGGGCAGACCTAACGCTGTTACAGATGGGAAACTGAGACACAAAGGCGTTAGAAGTGGTTTGTAGCTGGGCTGGGAGTTAACACGTGTGTCTGGTTCTATCTCTGAAAGCATCCTTGCTTTTTAACTTTCTCTTTTGTTCACACAGAATGAGTGGCACTGCAGCAAAGTTGTCTTTTCAGAACTATACAGTAGCTCTGAAAAGGTCTTCAGGAGCGTTCAAGAATATGAGAAGCTGTTAAAATGAATATCTGCCATAGAATAGCATAATGCCTGTGTAATGATAGAAGGGAGAGAGTAAAAAGAGCATGGGACTGAAAAAAAGCACCTTTAGGCCAGTATTAAGAGTTTGTCTAGTGCAAGTGTGAAGGGAAGTAGAAGTAGGCTGATCTTTTATTAGCTGGCACTAAATCCATTTTGTCTCTTAAAGACTAAAATTGTGCTGGTGAGGTCTGGAGACCTTCTTCAATTGGATTTACACAGGCTGCAGGGCATGTAATCAATAGCGATTTGTTTATCGTTCCCTGGATCTATCCACCTTATTCAGGGCCTTGAAAATTCTGGTGTGCTAAACTGCTTCCAGATTCCTGGGTCCCTCTTGTGCTGCCCGACCGTGGGCTGCGGAAGGCCCTGCAGTCTCTTTTCTTCCCCCAGGCAGTGGAGTGGCAGTGAAGTCATCTGATAACTGATAATCAAATCTCTAAACGTATTTTCCCCTAAAGGGTTCGGTATACGGAGTGAGTGGCTGTGAAACAATTGCTCCTCTAGCCCAGCCCTGCACCTTCTAATCTTTCCCTGGGCTGTGCAATGTGCCCTTCCCACTCCCATCTTTCCTTAGGACAACAAAAACCGTAATTCTGCTGATGGAAATGTTCTCTGAGCAGCAGGGCTGCAGAAATAGGATTTGCCCCTGTGGCAGTTTGAGGTTAAGCTTCTTTATGTTCTTGCAGCAGTTCAGCTGTGGTTTAGATGAGTGCGTGTGGACCCCAAGCTTGGTGCCTCATCAGTTCATTTCAGTGTGGGTGTTCTGAGCATGTGGCATATAGATGAGTAACACGAGCTGGAGCAGAGGGGAACACGTATCCACACAGAGCTCTTGCACTAAACCTGAACTCCAGAGGTTTCATTTGTATTCAAGTGCTCATGCAATCAAAACCACTGAAGCAAGCCTTTGCCATGGGAAATATAATTTTATTACGTAAAAGGAATATGTAATAGTTCGGGGCTGGTTGCACTTGGTAATTATTACTGTTAATTTATTTTTGAGTACGTGGCTCAATAGAAAATAGGTCCTTCGAAACATTTCTTCAGAAATAGGCTTCAGGCATGAGTTTGGACAAGGAGCATCTGCCTCCTGATCACGAGGAGTGCTTGGAACGCGGTGGCCAAAAGCTGTATGAAATGTTACGGTATGCTGATATATGGGTTTTTAACCTTTATTTAAACAGTACTAATTTTAGCCTTAGATTTTTAATTTGTGTGGGTATATAGGAAATATTATTTGAAAAAGAAGCTTTTATGTAAGAAAAATCAGCATTCATTTGTATTCCTGCTTGTTACCAGTAACAAAGAAGGTAACCAGTAGGAATGATGCCCTGTGCTTATTAGACTTGCAGAAAAATGTAGCTATTATCAACTTTTACCGTCTCCTGTAATAAATTTGCATTTTAATAGGACAGGGTGCTTAGGAAGTCAAGGGGTGAGTGGCGATGCAGTAACACTTCAGCATCGCTGTTCACATAAGCAGATGAGGACTGACAGCCACTAAGTGCAGCCCGTGCTGTACTGAGGAAGAATATAGGCCATAGTAAACACGAGAAATAAATTCCAGCCTGAAGGGCCTAATGAAAAACCAGTCCTCTTGAGAGGAAAGATCATTATGCACCACCATGTTAGAGCTGCCATCTATTGCCCTGGCAGTTCTGGAGCCACTGGGTTCTGTTTTGTTCTCCAGGTTCTGGCTCTGTGTCCCTTGAATTGGGCTGTATGCTTTCTAGGTACTTCTAGGGAAATCTGATCTACCGTATCATCTTGCTTAGCTTCAGATCATTAGAATGTCAGTACTATGCATAGTGTAAGCGGGATTATACGGCTTTCCTCTCACGTGCAGAAGACAGATTGTACTAACTTTGTCTAATTAGCAAATGAAATGTAAGGGAGGTGCAGGTTTGTTGGACCTCTCCAAAGGCAGGAGCTGCCCTAAGGATAGTCCTGTCTTCCTTCCTTGGCCACGTTCCTAACCCCTCCTGGCTGCCAGAGCCAGAGGACGTGGGTCTGCACGAGCTGAAAAATCCACCCGAAGTTGTGTAATTCAGAGATTTTGTGAGGAGTGGGAGGGGTAGTAGAGGGGAAACGTTAGCTTAAATTTGATATAAAGAGAACTTTCCTTCCAGCACGTTGGTATAAGGAGCAATGAGACCATGTTTCTTGACCAAGCAGAATATTTATTTGCAAATTATGAGCAGAAGCTTAGATACATTCAAATAAATTGAAAGAGCGGGCGATGAAATACACATTTTCTAGAAGTTGTGTTGATTATACATGTACCAGAAATAAGACCTTCTCTTCAATGTCTGAAATCTCTTTTAAAGTGCCTCTTGAAGGTATTTCAGCTTCAAGCTAACCTTTCAAGGCACGTCTGCACATTGCTATTCCCAGCTGCAGAGTTAGGGTGAAATAGAGGTTGAACTGCAGTGAATGCTTGTAAAATTGTATCTCACAAATCATACTAAGAATGTTTTCATGCACGTTCCTTTGCCTTCAGCTCCATGGTGACTTCCCTGTTGGCGTTTTTTAAAGTACTAGTTGGGAATTGTATGAAAGCTACTGAGTTTTCTTGCAAGTAGTTTGCATCTGTAATCTAGCATGGTAATTTGTTGGTATGAATTTACCATCTATGCAGAATTGCTGTGCATGTTCAGGAAGGGATTTCAAACAGCCACAAGAGCCATACTCAAACTTTGGCCCTTCTCAGACTCCTGGTAACCATGGCAGTCATTTCTTAAGACATAACATTTATCTTTCTTTTGTTTTATTCATATTAATAATGACATCTGAGCAAATGTCAGATGGAAGAATTCTCTTTAAGTCAGATTCCAGGCACTGAATTTCAGTGTTTACCTCGAGAGCTCCATCATATTTGAAGCAAACCATTTCTGTAGTGTTCAAAGCCGCAAATGTGAACGTTGTCTTGTTTCAATTTTATCATCTACAACAGCAGTACTTAATGGTTTTATTCAGCTTGGCAGAAGCAATAAACTGGACTTTATCACAGATAATGATGCATCTAAGTGGAAACGTCTGGAGGTAATATATATTGAATTCTGTTTACTTTTTTGTCTAGTGTCAGGCATTCATTTGTTTAGAAATGCATTCGTTAATGGAATGGATTCTCACTGTAATTATTCCAAGGAAGTTTTGTATATCATACAAGTTCTTAAAGTTGAATTGAGTTTTAATGGTGACACAGCTGGTTAATAGTGTGAGTCAAGGATGTAAAGACGGAAACCAAGAAACCGAACTTGGTTTTGGTGTCTTTCCTCATCACTCAAAATGTGACACCTGAGACCACTGAATGTGCAGTTCTGGTAACTTCCACTTAGACAGGCCATCCTAATTTGTCTGCTTCTACAGCTTGTTCGCAGTTGTGTGGATTATTTATTCACCCGCTGAAAGATACTAAAATTGTCATTTGGGCTTTTGAGGACAAGTAACAGATGAGACAGAACCCATGCTTTTTGCCAGGTTTTATTTCAACCTGAGATGCTACTCCAGATGGTAAGGAGGAAGAATATCCTGGCACAGCCTGGCGTCCCTGGCACAGCAGGCAGCATCGAGCTCTTTGCAGAAAGAGATGCTCGCCTTTCTAGGAGGTAGGAGTCTGGGTTATCTGGCATCTTGCATGTGATTCTACATTAAAAAGGAATTCCACCGAACCACCTTGCAGGCTTTCTGCAGTGTGCAGAGAGGAATTTTGGATGATCTCTTAAATCCTCTGGTGTAACAACTCTTCCGTGTTAATGGCAGTTAAGTATCAAGGATTAAAAAGGGTGCATTTTTATCTAGAACTCCTCGAGGAAGAACAAACCTTTCACTACGTTTCCAAGGTTAAACAACTGAATTGAAGGCAAGTACACTGGGGAGTATGATATTAAATATTGTATCAAAGCTCTTAATATTATATGAAAAGGGAAAAAAAGAACAACTTAGCAGGCAGATGAAAACACTTTAGCATCACAGACTGTGCACTCTGTACTTGACATTGGTGAGACCGCACCTTGAGCACTGTGTTCCTTGTTGGGCCCCACACTATAAGACAATGTGCTGCTGGAATGCATTCACAGAAGATTAATAAAGCAGGTGAAGGGACTGGGGCTGTATAGTCTAGAAAAAAAGGCTGAAGGGAGACCTCATAGCTCTCTACAACTACCTTAAAGGAGGTTGCAGCAAGAAGGGTGTCAGTCTCTTTTCTCAGGTGTCAAGAGATAGGAAGTATGGAAATGACTTCAAGATACTCTGAGGAAGGTTTAGATTGGGTATCAGGAAGTATTTATTCATAGAACTGGTTGTTAGGTACTGCAATAGGCTGCCCACAGTGGTGGTGGAATCCCCATCCCTGGAGGTATTCAAAAGACACATGGATGTGATGCTTAGGAATGGGGTTAAGCAATGGTTGGCCTTGATGATCTTAAAGGTCTTTTCCAACCTCAATGATTTTATTTAAAAGCTATACACAGCACACTTCTAAGATCAACAGTAACCATGCTCTCTAGTTTTTCAGCAGCATCTTAGAAGCTGAGACTGTGCTTTTGACTTCTGTATTTATACTTTTTAAAACAAGATACAGTGATTTGAACTACTTATCACATAATGTCATGACTTTTACAACAGTCAACAGGGATGATTCTGTTTCTGTACAATAGCTGAAGAAAATGTCAAGTACAAAGAAATGCACAGCTCCCTCGATACAAATTAGCTTATCGTGCAAATGGTGAAATAAGGAACTTTGACCCTATTATAGTCAGACATAAGGTAGAGGATTAACGCTCCAGACTTCTAATTAATTACAATGTCTCATCCTCTTTATTTTAGCTGAGTAGGCTACTCTTCTAATTCAAACTAGCAGCTGTCCACTGTTAATACTTATCTGTTAGTACTGCTTCTTGAGCAGCAGTCAGCCTAGACGAGCGTTGCAATTCTGAATGTTTCAAAAGCAAATTTCATAAATATTCATAAACTTGAAGTACCTTTATTGTGTGAATAATTAACAGTACTTAAATTCTACCAACAAAAAAAAACCAAATCACTCATCACTGTTTATGCTATTTTCTCATGAAACAAAGTAAAGAACAGTACTGATTATAGTTCCTTTCTTGTATAACAGCCACACAGCATTTCATACAAACTAATTACAGTAGACATCACAGTTTTACAGCTTTACTGAAATGGAAATCCAGAATACATTATGCACATACCAAATTTAAGATGATACTAATTAATCTAAGTCTGGTATCACATCTCAGGTTAAACTAGTATACCGCTGAACTGCTAGAGTGAGAAGATAAATATTTAAACTACTTAATTCTTACACTAATTGTTAGACCATGTTTTAAAAGGAATGCTGTATAAAGATTTAAGTCACTGGCTCAATGGACAGGAGTTTCTATAATATGGGAGATCTTATTTCTCCTGCAATTGACAACAAATCAAATATTGAGATATCATACCTCTATCAAACACCGAAGAAGTTCCTATTCTGAGTTTTCATAAATTCCGACCCCATAAAATGCTTCCGTAATAGCACATTTCTTCTCCACTTTAAGGCATCTGAAATTCCAACTAAGCTTTTCTCACTATCAAAAACCAAACTAAGAAATGCTCTCTGGAGAAAGCCGCAGTCTGTCACTTCTACAAACAGTTACCTTCAGACAATGTTACAGGCTGCAGAAAAGCCACAGCCACCTTCCCCAGACCTGTTATGCTTTCCAAAATGTACCAGAGAGGATCTCAGTGATGGAGATAAAAGAATATGAGACGGATCTCACATTAAATTTCTACAGACTAAACAAACCATATAATGGACTTTTATTATTCATAAAAGGTATTCCTTTTTTCAATCCACACTACAAATAAACAACAACGGACTTCAACGTAGATTCTTTAGTTCTCTCTAAACTATCAAAAAATAAGGAAACCGATGACGAATGAAATCCAAAATCTAACTTATTACATAGTATTACTGGGCTTGCCAACCACGGGTACCATCAGTAGGGATGGTAACGAGGCCCTGGGTTGTAGGAGTTGTAGCCATATTGTCCGTAGTAGGATTGTCCTTGTCTGTGCTGCTGGTAGTTGTTACCCCAACCTCTGTCTGGCCTCTGATTAGATCTGTGGTCACCTTGCCAGTTGTATCTGTCCCCTCTAAAATACCTGCCATCTTGAAACCTGCAAAGAAAAGAAATATCAAACATTCAAATAAACAGTGAGTTTTTAGAAGATTAATGATAGTGAACACTTTTCACGTAAATAACAGCATGGTCTTGGAATTTGTACCCTAATATATTACTTACTGCTTCGGTCCTTTGTGGATTCCCATACTGAAGAGCAGGAGTATACAGCATAACTTAATGACACTCAATTATCAGTGGCAGTTAGCCACTGTTCAGGCTCAATTGTTGCTTTTCAGCTGCAGCACTACTGTTACGGACAATGTCAATTGTGCAGTGTTAGTATTATGAAACACACCATATGCTGGAATCGCCCTTTTTCAGTCTCACAGAAATGAGACGTTCTTATCCAGGATAAAGTAAAAAGCTACAATTACATTCTGAAAAAGAAAAATAATATAGTTCAAAGCATTTAGCTGTAGGCAGGTAATATTGCCTTTGCTAGGCAGAGATGATAGATTTTACAGTCGCTCCTAATAGAACTGCAGACTAGCCTAACACAGATCAACAAATATTCAGGTTACAAATGAAAAGTGTTTTGGATGGCTAGCAGCAGGTAATCGCATAATTAGACTGCTCCTTTGCATGTCTTAAATGTAGATAACTATAAGGGATAGTTCTGCTACCATTACAGATTCCTATCTTTATTCTGCAATAAATAATAGTAATTTGACCAGGTTATCTGTCTTCAAAAAAAAGACACCCGTACCGATCTCTGTTTCTCTGATTGCCACCAGATCTGTTTCTCCATTCTTCAACTATCGGAGGGGGATCTGCAGGCCGTTTCAGGTACTCCTGGTACTCTTTATCATCCTCCGTGAACCGATGAGCAAACATCTTTTCATAATCCACGGGTATGTCAACCAAGGAAGCCATTCTGAAAATATTAAACATTCAAACACAATACAAAGTGCATTCAACAACTTATAAGGACTCCTATTGTAACAGCTACCAACATCCAGTCAGGGCAAGAGAAGGACAGTGTAAATTGACTCCCTTAGATGAGTGTACCAGTGAAGTTTTGGGTTGACAGCATAGATTACTTAATACTGCCTGGATGATAATAAGAATGTAAATACAAACAAAACACCTCCATTGTTTCAGCTCCCCTGAATAGGCTGTCTCTGACAGAAAGCAATGCCAATTCCACATCCAACCTTTGCACATCTATATTGGATATGCAGACACTGGTCAGGCTAACTGCTTGATAGCTAATATAGACAGACATTACACAGCAGTGTCATTGAATCACTTTTGAGCAAGATGAATTGCAGCAGAAATGGGGCATTTCTGAGGGTCAGCAATAGAAAAAACACTGTTTCTTCAGCATGCACTCCCAAACCATTCTGAATATGAGAAGCATTACTACAGTCAACTTGAAAAGTTTGCTAAGGCAGAATACAATGCATACATTACAGATAACCACAGCGATCAGATTTATTTACCATCATTTGTGTTAATAACTTCTTTCAGACAAAGAACAGACCCATGCTAATGTTAAATTGCCTCATAACACAGCTCTCAAATATGATTTGTGCTTAAGGCCTTTGTTTCTATACCTGCCGATATGGGGATCAGCCTGGCCCTACCAGCAGATGCTGAGAAGAGCTCTGCAAGCCCGGCCTTAAGGAGCCCTGGGCGCTTTGCAGCATTAAGGGTCTTCGTCTCTTCCCTTCCTGATCCAGCTCTTTGCTGTCTCGGAAGATCTGCAGGCAGAAGGACGGGGTTTTTGGGGACCCTGAGGCCCTGATACCCCACCGCAGCCTTCTCTCCTCACGACTAATTAACAAGAACGTTCATCCCGTTGCCACGGGAGGCAACGTGGGACAGCGTCATCTTCCTTCGCCTGAGGCCAAACGCAGCCTGGAACGAAGGACCGGGCTCCCTCCCCTCATGGCGGGCCGGGCCGGAGCCCTGTGCCCCGAGAACAGCCGCACCACGCTCTCCTCCGCCGCCCCCTCCCTCGCAGCCGCCCCCGCACCCCTCACCCAGCGCCGCCAGCCGCCGCCGCACGCAGAGCCCGGCTCTTCCGGTGCGCGCCCCGCCGCTTCCGGTACCGGCTGAGGGCGGGGTGCCGCAGCGCGGGGGCTCCGCCGGTGGCGGCGGTCCGTGGGTTCGGTTCCGCCCAACCGGAGTTTGTCGTAGAGCGGGCCGACGCGTATAGCGTAGAGAATGTCCGCGGTTGCTTCCATGGCGGGTTTTGTGGGAGCCCGGTTGTGCGGCCATGGCAGCGCGGTGGTTGACGAGGCGGTGTGAGTGCACGTGCGCTGAGCGGCGCTGACTTCTGTGTGGGCAAAGCGAGGCGAGGCCTTCCTGGCGCCTAAATGTACTTCCGCGTGCAGGTGCTACAAGCCTGTGCAAGGCTGGCATTTCCCACAAGCCAATAATAGGTAGATTTTTCAAACAGAGCGTTTTCTCTGTATAAAGGAACTGATTTTTTTGTAGAATCCTTTCATAAAACAGTGGTTTTTGTTTGTTTTAGCAAGTCCGGGATCACTGCAGTGCTTTACTAGAGTCGTTTCCTCTCAGGCAGCAGCAAACAAAGGTTCGTAACCACGTGCACTGCTAACAGAAAATGTGACAGCAGCATCCAGTGCTGCACCGAGATAGGTGCCCTTTGTTGGAGATAAACAGCAATAATTACAGTCTGCTCTCCTGCATGACCTGCCGCAGGAGTGCGTTGTCGCTTGTTGAATAGAAATGATGACCTCAATCCACGCAGCCTAATGCAAATATCTGAGCATGAATAGCTGGTTCTGAGGCAAACTCATTGTCATCGAGGCTGAAAAATGATGTATCTTAGCTTCTGTTTTCCCCATGTAATCCCTGTTCTACTGGCTGCCCTTTTAAACTGGGCAGAAACATGTGGGATTTCATCCCCAGACACATTTGGTTCTTGACCACTGGATATTGCAGTTCCAGGTGTGTCTACAAAGGATTTCATGCATAAAATTCATAAGGTGATCCTCAATAAAATGGTAATGCTTCTTTTTGTTTCTGAGTCTCTGGTCTGCTGTTTCAGGGAGTGTATTATTCATTACAATACAAAACTTACTTTAATAGTAAACTTTTAATTATAGACTCCAGTCATCCATGCATTTGAGCACATGCATAATCTAAGCATGTGTAAAAGTTGTGTTGAAGGCAGTGCACCCGTTGTTAATTCTGTGAGCACTGTGCTTCAGATATGCCATTTTACTGAGGTGCTCCAGTCAGCATTTTCCATACCAGAGAACCATGGCAGGGAATGGCTAAATCAGGGTAGCTCATGTATAAATACACATTTACATATATATGTATATGGACTTAAGGTCTTTGTGCTTTGGGTTTTCTTTTCATGACGTGTCTTCATGCCTGCTCTGGGCTGTAACATCAAGAAAGAAGTCAAGTCTGCTTGGCAGTTTCTTCAGATTTCTTTTAGGAGGTTCAAGCCCTGTCTGAAAAAGCCAAAATGACAGGTGATTTTTAAAGGAATAAGACACTCAAAAACAGATATTGGCACCAAGGACTCTCAACACCCACTAAGAGCTTCATGTAGCACAAACCTACATAGGTGGCCAAGCACTTAAAAGGTCTCGTTCCAAGTGCTGTCAAGACTGAGGGTTTGATAATCCACTCTTGCAATCTTTCTCCTCACTTTAAGCCTCTCCAGGTAATTAATGTGTTGTTTTAGTACAAACACAGTCTCATAATCAGCATCTCTGAAGTCTAGTGTAGTGTGATAAAGCCTCAAAGGCTTTATTTTTTACTTTTTCTGTGCATTTCATTATGTTAAACATCGCACTGTTAGGTGAAGCCTAATCTTGTCAATTTCAAACTGAGAGCTGTTCCTTCTGGCCTATTAACAGAGCTTTTGTAGTGTGGATCTTTCTGCCTGAACAAAGGGATGTACAGCAAAACTAACAAAGCATTGTCTGCCTTGAACAGGTGGAAAATTGCAGGGTTCTTTTTATGATTATTTAGTCTTAATAACTCACGTTGTTCCATCATGAGACTTACACCACGTGTTTGATGTTTTCCACAAACCCCCAACTTCTGACCCTGTGCGTTTTCATTATCCTCAGCTTTCATTTAAAAAATGTATTCCTAGCCCTTGTTATCACAGTGACGTTTGGGGAAAAGAAGTAAGTCTGCGGTATGGAATAACCAGCCCATGTGAAGAGGAAATGGGAAGGCATTATTAAAGTTGTATTTGTTTAAAGTCTTACCTTTTGTACATTTTGTCATTCCTTTCTGCCCGGGTTCGTTGCTGCATCTCAGGACAGGGTGACAGCTGTGGCATTTCTAATGAGAAATCAGCGTGTACCTCGGTAGCAGAAAAGAAAGGAGAACTTTGGTACATCTCTGCATCTTTAAACAGGAGGAATCCTTTTAATTCGATGTTAATATCTACCAGGATATATCCACCAAGAAGCCAACGTCCCGTGTAACCGAGGCCTGTCTGATCAAAGTGGTATTTGCCCATGGACAAACAAGAGGATAAACTTCCATACATCTTATGGATCCTGCTGT
>PPHD01003599.1:0-30956 GCA_002909625.1 Bambusicola thoracicus | reverse complement strand
ATTTATGTATGTGGAAGAGATAATATTTATATAAAGGCTTTCAAAAATGTGACTGTGCTGATCTACATGTAAAATCCACACGCTGCACGCAACCTATAGAAACTGTGCTATAAAACCAGTGCTGTGCATACAGAGGAGCACCACACGTTCACTCCTTGGCAGCACAAATCACGGCCAGGCTTCAGCACTGAGAGCCATCCACGGCCATGCAGGGTTTGTGCCCACTGAAATAGCCCTGCAGGTCTGGGTGCTCCCTGTATGCACGCCCTGACAAAGCAGCGAAGCTGAATATTAAAAGTATAGAATTAGCAAAAGGGAAAACAAAAAGCCCTCATGGCTTTCATCAGCTGCATTACCCCCCCCCCCCCTCTTTTTTTTTTCATTACACAACCAGGTAAGGAAGAACTCTGCCTTCTAAGATTGGTATTTTACCAATGGAACGGTTCAAGAGTTCACATACAGCTCTTTGGATACACGTTTTGTGTATTCCGATACACATTTCTTCTCACGTGCGCATACATGTTTCATTCTGCCTTACACCAACTGCACAGCCGTGCCATCGCTCACCTCCACCACCACAGCACAGAGCCCATGAGCAGCCCATTAATTAGGGCACAGCCTGTGCTCCCCATGGCAATAAGCACACCATGTGAATTCTATACTCCTCAGGGTTTGGTTTGGGCTTCTTTCATAACGAGGAAGCAGTCGCTGCCCAATGCATAACCTTCCTTGTGCATTATGGGGAACGAGGCGGGCGGCTGCAGTGGAGGATTCCTTCCTTTCTAACAAGAAAACCACAGTGCTGCACAGCCAGCTGCCGTGGAAGGCATGGAGCAGTGCCCCCACTGTACTGCTCCAGGCCTACACACAACCTCAGGTATTCATATGTAAAAGATCTAAGTTGCTCAACATCTTTAAACGACCATTAATAACGACATGCCCAATTGTTAGGTAAAAAATACAAACCGCAGTACTTGTCCCGTCATTGCTTTGAGTATGTTTTGCCTGAGCTTTTATTTGGGCCTCCTCTTGGTGTTGGGATCTTGCTTCCTATGGAGGGAGGTCGAACTTTGGTTCTTGAAGGACTTGGTTTCTTCAAATAGTGGCCTCCTGTTTTGCCTGTGAAGAGATGACACAGCTCATTATTCGCTTGTCTGAGCCCTGAGTTGAACTGCATTCACTTATGACAGCTGAAAGAGACCATTTAAGGGCTCTGCCCAGGAGCTTGGCATAGCTCTGAAAAGCAGCTATGAGCAAAGCAAAACTCAGACACACAGGTTTAACTCTGGCAACAATCTGAGCATGGAGGGCTCAGCACTGAAACGGCACTGAAAAAAAAAAGCCTGAGGGGAAAAAAAGCAGTGAAGGAGAATAGTTTTGGTGCTGCAAGCAGTGAAAATAGCTCGTTTGCTTAACTTCTGCATTCATGAAGTAAAGGGATTTTGCATGTGCCAAATAAGCAAAGACAATTTCAAAAGGTCTGACATGAGCATCATTTTCTCTCCGCTGATGCTGAACTTGCACAGCCATAAGCCCTGCTCAGCTCCTGGTTCCCATTGGGAAAGGAAAAGCAGCACACAGCACAACTACTCCATTCGTTTTGTACTTGGGATTAGATCAGCGTTCTCTGATTGGACACTCAAAGCCAAAACAGGCTCTCAATTCACTGCATTGGTGGTCAGGAGCTTTCCAGAACTGTAACTGGTTGCTGATTGTTCTATCCATGACCATGCTATTAAGCAGAAGCAAGGCTGACATGATCCAATTATCAGACGTGTCAGTTTCCCCTGGCAATTGACCTTGAAATTACTGTTATTGAAGTTACTGTCACCAAGATATCACTTAGGTTACCCAAATGCAAGAAGCATGTTGAAAATGTAAGCAGCCATCTCGCTCTCAAGGCTGAAATACTTTCCTTAAGCAGTGGCAACACAGCAAAAAAGAACAATCATTACAAAGAAGTCTTACCAGGCTGCATTGGAATAGTTTTATTTATGGTGGATAACCTTCGTAGATTCATTGCACAGCCATCCATGCCCATGAGGTGTGACTTCCAGGCCTAACACCAGTTATAAAAAGTGATATTAAGAAACCAGCAAGGTTAGCCACCCTTCTATCTACTCAGTCTGTGCACACAGTATCTTACACACAGGAGAAAGGGATACAGTAATAGCTGAAGCATTCAGTGCCACTGGAGAATGGGGACTGCTCATACTAGAAAACATGACAGCACCTTCACACCAGAGGGCACGTGAGGCTTCTCAAATGAGGAATGTGGGCACAAGGGAGAAAAAAAGTACACATTCCCCAATTTCCAGTCCCCTGAGAAGGAGAGAGCCATTACAGAGCCTGGCAATAACCCAGGTCACTTCTTAACTCTTTCCACATAAAGCAGTGTTTTAGGAGGACAAAAATTCAATCCTCATGATGGAACAAAATCAGACTAATCTGGCAAGCAGCCTTACCTCTTCTCCAGGAGAAAAGTTGTCATGGCACAACGGGCAATGGTTTGCCACATTTTCTGGTTTGGCAGCTGAAAGGGTAACACAGGCACAGCACAGACAGGTTAGTTTAAACATAGAAGGAGGATCTGCACAACAACGCACAGAAGACTGCCCTGGGATTACAGCAGCCCCTAGCTTATCATCATTCACTGCTCTGAAAGAAGTCTGATGCTTAATGATCATTTACATCCCATGGGTAGCTACCACCACAGTGTCTGGGCCTTGATCTGCAAGGATGCGACACAGGCTCTCTTTTCTGTCCTCACTCATCCTTTCCACATGCATTCATGGAAGCAAAGCATTTCAAGCACTGGGAAACACAGGGATTTTTGCCAGATATGTTCTCTCCTATAAATATATTCCGATTCTAAATCCATAGTGCAATACCTAAATAGAAGTGGTCTGACTTGACAGAAAGGTACAGTACTTGGATGTTGGACTGACCTGACTTTTGAAGTTCAGCCTTCCTGTTTAAAACTACTCACCATTGCAAGTCCTGCTCTTAATATGTTTGGGCAGCTCATCCTTTGGAAAGGCTTCACTGCATCGCTGGCACTTCCCAAAGCTGTCCTTCTTATCACACTCAGTCAACAAATGCTCTGTCAGACTTGCTATTTCTACCACCTGCAGCAGAACAAAGGTACCCGAGATTTGTACTGTACTGAGTAAACAAGAACAGCATTAAAACAAAGCTTCCTCTGTCATCTTTGGAAGCTAAATATCTCTTCTCAAAGTGACAACAGGAAAAAAATGAAATGGTAATGCACTTGGTGATGTATTTCATACTACTGCTCCTTTCTAAAAATGCTATCCAAAATCACTCAGTGCTGAGAATTCATCAGCTGTAGTATTAAATATCTTGTCACATTAACAACAGAATAAAAACTGCTGCTGACTCGTTGTGCCTGACCTGTTTGCAGTGCTCACATCTGGTTAACATAGGACAGCGTTTCCAGTAATGGAGATCCAGTCCTTCCTCTGTGAAGGCTTCATTCCTTTCACCGCAAAAAATGCATAAACTGGGGGAAAAAAAACACCCAGAAGAACAAAGCAATCAATCAAACAACCAAAAACCATAACATCAGTAACACTACATATGGGAATGGATGATCCCCACTATTAGAAACCATTCTGAAACACAGATCTTATTTTCTCTGCATAGTCCTGACCTGTGCTTCTTTTTTTCATCCCACCAGCTGCTATTAAGAACACAAATTCAAAGCAGTGCCATCCAAGTCGTTAAAAACCAACATCCAGGACTGCTCTAAATCTGTTAGGAAGGCTTTCTTTTTCATTGTTTAAACGCCCAACTTATGAGCTCTGATCTACTGGAGAAATGCTATTGTCGTCGTTAGCAGGTTACACAAAGTACTTCAAGTGATTAAGCTATTAAGCTATTAATCTAGCTTACTTATCCAAGTAATTTGCAACAGAGGAATGATCATCTGGAATCTCTGCTGCTGCAGGCTGTGGGCTTTTGTAACCTGTAAGAAAGAAAATGGAAATATTCCTTTTCCAGATAACAAAAGTAACAGATCTAATACAAGATCAATACAACCTAACACATTAAGCATCTACAGTGCTTCAAGGGCATCTCAACTCTTAATACTACCTGAAATTACCTACCTTGATCTTTTGTCTTCTGGAAATCAGACTCTTTTTCCTATGGAACAAAGAATTTTTTAAGTCAGAAATGTCCTCTGCGACTGTGATACTAACAGGGGAGAAAAAGAACAGACTCTGATTTTTCTCTGGAATGAAAGGCTTAGAAGCAGACCAACGCTTTACAACCCCATCAGGTTCTAAAATGGGAAGGATTCCAATTTCTTATTTCGTTCCAAAAAACAACTCCCCAGATGTAAAACTCAGGATGAAAATCAGACTGAGAGGAGGCTCTCCCTCCCTCTTCCACATCCCCCACCCCTCTTACAACTGACATTAGTTGTCTCCTTGCAAACTATCTAAGCACGGGATACTTGAGGAACATGTTTAAAAATACATATATTAAGACCAAAACACCCCAACCTTTCCAGCTTGAACTTCTGCTTGTATCTCCTTTAGAGCTGCCAGCTGACCTTGCAGAACTTTTATTTCTTCCTTCTTCTGTCTCTCTGCTTCTTCTGTTGCTGCCTTTTTTTGTGCCTGTGAAGAAAATACACTTTCGATTATGAAAGTTTTTGAACCATCTGTCATATGGGAGAGACTGCAAAACACAATATCAACAGCATTCTTACTTACCCTCATTTCAGCTTCAGAGAGTTTACCATCTATTTTAGTAAATCCATCAAAGAGTGTTTTATAGAGAACAGTCTTGCGAATGCTTGCATCATCTGGAGGGAGATATTCCAGGGTGGCAGCTTTGTGTTTCCTGTACATACCAAAGATAATTCGCAGCGCTACGTCACGAACTTCGTACACTCTGTGCTCCAAAGCTCCTGTTGCAAACTGAAAAGAAAACAGAAATAAACACAAATCCAACAGCAACAGAAAGGAACTCCGAGTGCTGTACGCTCCGACTCCCACCTTCATGACGTTGCTGATGGTAAACCCTGAGTTTTCAGTTCCCATCTCTTTCAAGAGGCACTCAACTAATTCCACTCGACTCATGGCCAGGTGTGTTGGGGAATTCGCTTTTAACGGCTGAACCAAATGAACTGGAACAATCTGAAGAGGTTTCACTTCACTCCACAGCGCCATTTCCTGTAAATATACAGTCAGTGTGTGTGTAGGAATGCTACATATGGGAAACGAGCTGTCTTTGCCAAGCAGAGTTAATCTAAGTTACTTTAAACGAGTTCAGTAAAATGAAGAAAGAACTTCACTGAAATGTAGCTGCTTATTTGTTATTTCAGCAGGGCTAAGTTATTTCTAGCTGGCACCTCCCCTAGGGAACTGCTTACTAGGGCAGTGCAACACCTCGTGCTGGCGATATAAAAGCAGTTTCCTTCTCTTGAGGCCAGGGCTCCTCTACAACAATGTGCTTGTGAACATTTCCTCACTGGCACTGAAACATTCAGTGACAAATCCATGGTAAATAAGTCAAGCAGTAGTAATAATCAGTCATTTCTGGGGGTCTAGTGACACACCAGAGCATTTCACGCCCTGAAGTTTCAGTTACATCCTCCAGTGAAAGGAATTCTTTTTCCTTCTTTGTATGGATGCAATCACAGATAAATAACCCAGAGCCAGAGACCCACCTACCACCCTCCTGGGACTGAATTAACACACTTTCACACAGAATTACTCTTCTATACTCTATTGGAAAACAGCGCTGTAATCCCCCAGCAAATCTTCCCAACTGTGCTTTGCCAATGCTTAACATGGAATGGACTTTGTCTTTTCAACAGCCATCTTTGTATGCTTTTGTTGACTTTAACAGCGTATACTTCAATCATATACTGCAACAGACACTCAGCTGCTGCTACCACTCTGCCTCCCCTCACAGCAGCAAGCACTGCACTGACACCCAGCCAGGTCAGATGTTACCCACTGGTGACCTCTGTGACATTCTTAATGCTAACCAAACTGCAATGCAAAGAAAAGCTCCAACCTGAATGAATTTAGCAGCCACAATGCGAAGGCGGGACGAAGAGTCTCCTGTCCTAGAAAGCAAACCTGGGAGTGTTTTTTCCACACAGTGAGAAGTTTCTAGCTTTCCCAGTTTATGCTTTGGTACA
The DNA here is from genome assembly GCA_002909625.1 of Bambusicola thoracicus. Classification (NCBI taxonomy): domain Eukaryota; kingdom Metazoa; phylum Chordata; class Aves; order Galliformes; family Phasianidae; genus Bambusicola; species Bambusicola thoracicus. Next base: position 24,775 of record PPHD01003599.1, on the reverse strand, counting down.
TATTGTGTAATGATCATTTTTAAAAGTTTCAGGGAAGCTTGAAAAACCTAAATAAGAAGAAAGAGATGGTGAAAAAAAAATACCATGCAGAAGAAGCACAATCACAGTATTTTTTAAATGGTATTTAAAATTCCTCTGCCTTGGTTTGAGATTTACTGCTGAGTAATCCCACTCTGACACCGAGTGAGGCCTTGCTGATTTCACTGGGACAGAGCAAATGTAGCATATGGAGCAAACTGCAGGCTGGAGACATTTTCTTATCACACACATCACTACTTACTGAAGATACTATGTCTTTTATGGCTCTTCTTACAAGAAAAACAGCAGCCCTCAACATGTTCTTTAAATCCTCCTTTGGAGTGCTTACTGACATTTCCATCAGCTTCTTATACACAGCCAGTAATGCATCTTCTCGATACGACCAACTTTTGGAATATGCTCCAGAGACCTGAACACAAAACAAGATCATCTTTTAAAAGGTCAGTACTGATGTTTCAATATGTGTATATAGAAACAACCTCAAAAGACAAGTGAACTTAAGTATCAAATCCCCAGGCCTTTTCCAAAGGAACCTGACTTTTATTACAAGAGGCATTTCTGCACTTATTTTTTTGAGAAATGCCTAGGAAAATGGATTAATAGATGATGCTCCAGGAACCACCCGAGACACAGTAATGGTTTCTCTGTCTACGAAAGTCCCTTTACAATGGCAAGTACTCTGGTAGGGGATGCACCCCAAAGCAGACTACTAGGCAATATACACTTAGCAGGTTATCCAGTAATCAGTCCTAAAAGCTCCAGTGTCATGCCAGTGTTAAACATGGGCATCCATATATCCACAGTCAATTAATTTCAGATCCTTAGGTAACATCCTTGACCGTGTAAAAGCCATATCATCAATTCCCCGTTGACTGCGTGAACACCAAATAAACTCAAAACAGATCACAACAATCCATGTGTTGATTTTGTTCTTCTTTACCAAAGCTTCTCCAAAAACTTCAATAGCAGGGCTGGCCTCCCTCAGTGCCTTCTCACTCAGTGGTTCTGGTTCCCCAGTAATGCCACTTCTTGGAGTATTATTGATGTCCCCCTCAGTCTTCTCTGGCTCGAGGTAACTAATTGCTTCCTCAGAGTGTTTCTGGATGGCTGGGAGAGGTCTCTCATCATAAGGTAAAAACTCAGCCTAAAAGGGAAGATAAAATCTGCTATTCCAGAAATAACTTAGATGTGAAGCTGCCTCAATTCAATTCACTTTTCCCTTCAAAGCAGTATTGCTTTACAATTAAGTACAGATATTGAAGTTTCCATAAAGATATCACGAAGAAACAGAATCAGTGCTTTTAAGTAGTACCTATCGCTTATATTTAGCATACCATCAAACACACACCCAATGCCTTTTGTGGGAATGCACACAGTTACAGAAATCACCTGTTGGTAGGCAGCCAGCAAGTCAGAAGCCCTATCTGTTAAATTATTTTATGTCACCATATTATTAGGAGAATATTACTGCTACAAAAGTCATAGCAAGCCTTCATGAGATTTGCCAAGACTCTGCTACTTATCTTGCAATCACATTCCAATCAATTTGCTTGCTGCTTACATACAACATGATCTCCAAGAAGATTTATTAAGCCACTAATGGAGCAGGCAGACTTCAGCTGCCTATCCTGCTATCAAATGGGCTGTGATTCCTCCAAGCAGTCATTTAATGTCTATTTTCTGTTCATCCGTCTGTAAGTCAGATGTAGTCTTTTTTTTTTTTTAACCTCAATCTGAATGAACATTTTAACAGCTTTCCAAGAAATTCAGCAAAGAGAAAGGCCAATACCAATTATTAGATCAGCAATATTCAGCAAACAGTTTCAGATACTGTACAAGCAATGAGAATAACCACAACAGACCTTGTTGTTTTGGAAGGCTGAATGCAAGATTACTTGCTGTGGAGATTTCTTTGGCAACAGAGGCTCATTACTTACCTCTTCTTGAGCAAACACTTCCCTGGAGGCTGCGGGATGAGACAGAGTGGGAGGAGTAGACTGATGGTGACAAACAGGCTCAGGAGAAGTAGGTTCTGCTGGCTTCTCTTCCAGCAAAGACTCTGCTTTCCACAGCTCTCCCTGTGAAGTCTGCAGTTCTGTGTTCTCACAAGAAGGTGAATTTGTAGCCTTTGTGCGCTGGAGACTGTCATCATAAATCACAGGCTCCACAGGCAGTTCAGGTGGCTTTCGAGACTGAGATTTGGAAAGAAAGGCTAACATTGTACTAAAATCAGTCATTACATTTACAGCTGTGACAGCTAATAATATTCTGCCTCTTTCAAATGAATACCAGTACTTTATGAATCTATATGTGTAGCCCTGGAATAATGCAAAACATTCAGGAGTCTAAACATTATTTGCTTTAAACTCTAATGTAATTTATGGAGAATTAAACACGTTTATAACGTTCAAGCCTTTGGTTGGGAAAACCCACAATCCAAAGAAAAAGCTCCTCTGGGTAATGACTCTCATTCCGTGAATTTCGTTGGGTTGCTCAGCCATTTCTATTTACAGAGCTCATGTGACAGAGCCTCCCGAACCAGGAACAACTGCACCCACCATCAGCTCTGCATCCAGAAGGTTGTGGAGCTGCAGCTGCTGATACACTTTCAGGCGGTACGCATCCATTTGTTGCTTTTTCTTTTTAGCAAGATCATAATCCTCTTTCTCTACAGCGTAGCGTTTCTCCACTTCATACCGTCCAAGTCGTTCCCCTACCTAGAAAGCATTTTAACTAATTAGCTTGGGATCACATTATTATAAATACACATATACATTATTTCCAAACAAATTATTAAATCAAGTCATCTGAATTTAAAATTACTGTTTTTACAACATACTGGAAGGCATTACAATCCCACATTAATGCTAGCAATCCTTGATGGATCACTGGAGTACCTCTTGGCTTCAGAGATGAACAGTCTTAACAATACCTTCTGCAAGTCTGCAATAGCTTGTTTGAGTTTCTTGGCGTAATCATAGCGCTCCTGATGGACAGCTTCATGCTTCTTCTCATCTAGTCTGCGTATTATCTGAGCAACTTCTGGATCCTGGTACATGTCAAAAGCCAAATCATCCAGAGGTGAGATGGAGTCAGGCTTCCTGAAGATAGAGGAAAAGATAAATCAATAACACTCAGACTTTGGGTATTTGCTTTCTTTTCACTAGCAGAGAAGTAACAGAATACAGAGACTGAGAACTAATTTAGACTAAGAAGATGTTTTGGCAGGGTATATGCAAAAGAATATCTTTACCCTAGGTATGTTCCATCTAACGCAGGATCATCTGATTTACTTCCTAAGTAGTGGTCTATCAGCTTCTCCCTGGAAGGCTTTGTGGGGAAAAAAAGAAGATCTTAATGCACATTCATCAACAACATGTATGTTCAGGATAGAAATTCTGACTTAATTTGTTTTGGGTCACACTAAAATGTGAGAATTTTAAGAGAGTGCAAATGCAAATATTCCAATTAATTGTTTTAATTTTTGCATCCACAAATTAGGCTCAATTTTTGAGACCCTCCTTATGTCCAAGTTAGATCAAAATCGATATCCAGCACCTCTGCCGAAGGATAAAACTACCAGAAGATGCATTCATTACCTCAACCCTGCAACTGAATATGTGCAGCAACAGTAAAAGCACAGGGATGCTTTGCACTTACGTATTTATTGCTGTCATTACTGTAGTCTGCTGGATCTCCAATAATATTTATAGCTACCAGGGCAACCTGAGAGAGATTTAAAGAAAATGTGAAAGCATAAGGTTGTTATTTTTTTCTTATCTTACACAAACTGAAACAGCATGCTTAGTTACACACACCCAATCAGTTGCTAGACAGTTTGTGCTGACATTCCCTCCAAATCTTCACCGCCTGAAAAATCAAGTAGTGATTTACTTCAACTCATCTCTCTCCTATCTGTTCCTTTTACTTAAATGTAGGAAAATGTGCAATTTCAGTATTGCCTACAAACTTACCTTGTCTTCAGCACAGAGCCTGCTATGCAGGCTAAAACTCAAAATGAAAGGCAATGCTGGAACGTGCACTTGACTCATTTGCTCTGCATAAGTTGCACGCATTTGGTCACGAATAGAAATAAACTCAGGAGCTTTCATCAGCATTTTAGCTTCCACAAATTCAGGGAGCAGATTTCTATGCCCATTCTGTGCTATTGAAACTTCATCTAGCTTACAAAGTAAGGACCACAACTCAACTTACCTGACTGTACAAGTTGTATTTGTTGACATAATTCTTATGGAAAATCAGCTTCAGGTACTGGCCAACTGCATCCATATAAACAGATTTTAACTCTCGAGCTTTGAAACCTGTCTTCTCATTGTCTGAGAGGGGGACATAACTGAGAAGGAAAATGCAGCAGTAAGCAGAGGAAACACGCAAGCACACAGCTGTGTTTTGGCTCCTCAGCTAAGCACTTTGATCAGGTTTAAAACTCATTCATAAACGAAACAGCATGCTGTCATTTACAAAAGCGTTCACCTGCATCATACCTCTTGGAGAAACCAAATAAACCTCACGGGCTCGGTCAGGCCCCACCACTTTAAGTGCGATTGATTTTAACCCATGGATTTCAACATGGCTGGATCAGCCCCAGTTTCCCCACATTGCTTATTATTTCCTTCTGAGGCCTTGATTAAGGTAATACAACAATTCAGAGCTGTCAGACTCACCCTAGTCTGTGAAACCTCTCTGATTGATAAGGAGCAAAGTATTCCGGCAAGCTTTCACTGATGAAGAACTCGATTTTGCTTGAAATCATGTACTGGTGAGCAAGCAGCTGCAGTTTTCGTATTCGACATCTCTCCACCAACTGCAGAACGATCTCTTGTGGATACTGACAGAGTCTGAAAGCGTGCACAGTTTTGAGCAATCTTTTTAAAGATCACTTCACTTCCAACTCGAATAACAGTTAGTCGTGAAACTTCCCAAAGTTGTTACAGTTTGCCATCATTACAGATGTTATAAAAACAGAGTAGAAACACTTTTCACTTTAATGCATGCATGTGTCTGTTAAAGTGCACTGCTGCTGTGGTTTAACATAGCAGCATAGCAGACATTATGAAGGAAAACAAGTGTTCCAGCTGAAACTAAGACAACTACATACTTCCAGAAGATGTATTGAGAAGACTGTGGTTTTAATACCAAGTCAACACAGTTGCAAACTCTAAGATGACCTTTCGGTGTAACCAAGGCTTTTTTTTTTCCCTGCAGAATAAGGATTCCACAGGGTTAAAGTAACTTGGACGCTTTGGTTGCATAACCAATTTGGTCTGGCATGCATTAAACTAGTCTAAACACGCATGCTGCATCTCCCACTCAATGTAAACTCAGTGCTGTAGGATTAAGCACGTTTCTCTCATTTGCAGTACCTTGGTGACCGCCATCCGTTCACTGTCGGTGCGTGAACCATCAGCTCTTTTGCACTGAAGCCATCTTCGTGTCCTGATGAGCTAACGACTATAAAGCCAATCTTGTGCGGCATCCTGCAGAGGCGAGCTATTCAAAACAAGGATGTTTCAAACTTAAGCTAATCCCTAGGAGGGCAATAAAACAACACTGAAACACTGCAGGACAAGAATGCCGTACTGTGGTCCATTAAGTCAGCAGCTGAGGACTGTAAATTTATTTAACGCTAGCATCATAAGCTGCGCCATACTCTTATGCTGAATGTTTTATCAGGACTTAGTGAAGCGAGGGCTTGGTTAACTTGTACAGCAAGTGAAACCATCAGGCCATGTAAAAAGCCAGAACCCTCCTGCCTGGGGGCTCCTTCCAAGTACGGAAGGGCCAAATCTAACAATCCAAGACAAAACTCGAATCGTGATGAGCCCAAAAGCTTCTCCTGGCTCCGCCTGTCCAGATGTGGGACCTTCAGAGCAATGTGACATCCCACCCCAGGTGTTTGAAAGGGGATAACAATAATAGTAAGAGAACAGAATCAATTTAGGCAGAGGTTACCCAGCAGCATTTCACAGCCATGCACGTCGCCAGGCCACAGACGCACACACACAGCAGGAGGGAGCTGGGACGGCAGCACAGAGATCGCCACGATCCCCGCCGCGCGCCCCAGCGATGTTAAGGAGTTACTTTCCGGCCTTCCCTCAGCAGGAGGCGGCGGAGGGCAGCGCCCCGCAGGCCCCAGCGACGCCAGCTCGGGAAAACGGCCCCTACCGAGCCGTGCTACGGCCCGAGCCGCCGCATAGGGGCACTGAACGCCGGGACAGCTTGGCACGGTCCTTCGAGAGAAGCTCTGCGGCCGGAGGGAAGCAGAGAGAAGCGATCCGGCCGAGTCGGGCCCACACCGCACTCACCTCAGCGCGGCTCCATCGCTCGTCTCCTTAGCAACGGCGCGAGCGCCGCCACGCACGCGCAGCACCCAATGCAGGCCTCGGCGGCGCGCATGCGCACAGCGGCGGGCGGGAGAGCGGCAGGCGCAGCGATGGCGGCGCCGCTGAGGGGGTTCCGCCTCCGGCGCCCCGGCAGCGCGCAGAAGTTCGGGGCGGCGGCCGGGAGCCTGCGTGGGCTGCTGCGGAAGGGCTGCCGGCTGCTGCAGGTGCGGGCCGGGGTTCAGGGGTCGGGGATCGCGGTCCCGTGGGTCTCGGTCCCGTGTGACCGCCCGGGCAGCTCCCGTTGGCAGGCAGCCGGCTGTGCCTCTACGAGGACGGGACGGAGCTGAGCGAGGCGTTCTTCCGCACGCTGCCGCCGCAGACGGAGCTGGTGCTGCTGCGGCCCGGGGAGAGCTGGCCGGGCTGTGAGTGCGGAGCGGGGGGGCGCGGCGGGCGCGGCGCTGCGGGCTGCTAAAGGCGCGCTCCGTGTGCAGGCTGCGGGGACGTGCAGCGGCTCCTGGCCGCGCTGTGCAGCCGGACGGACGCGGTGGTGGAGGCCGCGCGGCGGCTGCTGGAGGACGAGCGGGCGCCCCGCAGGCAGAGGCTGCTGGCGGATCTCATCCACAACCTGAGCGGGGACAGCGCGGCCGAGCGCCGGGACGAGGACGGGAAGTGGTTCGAGGGTACGCGCTTCCTTGTGCTCGCGTGGAGCCGGCTCGGGCCCGCCGCCCCTTGTACTGATAAGAGCCTGGCTCTGTCCTCCTGCCCCGCCCTTCTGATATCGATAAGCCTCCCCCAGGCTGAACAGCCCCGTGGTTCTCAGCCTTTCCCTGCCAGGAGATGCTCCAGGCCCCCACATCTCTACAGCCCTCTGTTGGGCATTCCAGAGTTCACAGTCAGCCCAGAACTGGGCACAGTGTTCCACATACAAAGAGCACGATAGTGCTGTTTGATAGAGCAAATTCTCAGCTACAAAACACTGCTTTTCTGCACAGCCACCAGCATTAGCTGTGCATTCTCACTAGTGATGAACAACAGCCTGCGTGTCGCAGCTGACACACCAGCCCTGCTCTCAATGTAGATGGTCTGCATGGTTCTGTTAAGCCAGCAGGCTAGCCTTGAACCAATGACACAAACAGCCTGCATGCTGAGTTTGTGAAAAGAAGGCTTAAGTACACATCCAGCAGATGCACAGAACTGGAAGTACTGTACTAAATTAATCTGGTCCTCTTTAGGTCTCGAATCTCGTTTTAAGAACAAATCGAGCTATATGCGGTACAGCTGTGAAAGCAGAATACGGAGCTACATGAAAGAGGTATACGTTTAAGCTGCTAGAAACATAACTGTGACTACGTGTATATTAAGAGCATATATATGTATCTGTATATATCTGAAGTACCTTTGTAGTCCAGTGTAGTAGGAGAGGCACAACCTGTTCCAGACACCAAGGAATGATTGTACTTCTTTCCTTCTTTTTTTAGGTTAGTAATTTCATTTCAAATGTTCACCCTACAGCGAGAGATGCATATAAAAGGATACTTGACCTGATGTCGGATAAACTGAAATCTGTGAAGTATAATGGCAGCTACTTTGACAGGACAGAGGAGGAGGCGGCGGTGCGCCTGTGCACAAAGGAGGGATGGTTCTCTTGTCAGGTAGGTTCAGCCCTGCCCCAAAGCAGTGTCGGTTCTAACAAGCAGCAGTGACAACATCAGAGGAAGGAGACGGTGACTTCAGTGCTTGCATAGAGAAGAGCTGAGTTTTGGCAATGTTATCATTGTGTCTAATTGTAGTGAGAGGGAGCTGCATCAGTTTGGGACTGGGCTGATGAGCAGCGTGCCTTTCATTGCAGCCACCTTGTTTTACAGGGCCCTTTTGACAGAGATGACTGCCCATGTAAGCATTCTATCAACCCCTATACCAACAGGGAAAGCAGAATCCTCTTCAGCACCTGGAATCTTGATCACATGTATGTATAAAGCGTTAATCCAAATTTACCTGCTCAGATTTTGTTTGCGTGGGAACTTACCCCTGCTCACCACGTTATCTGTTATGAAGGATATCCTCTGTTCTATACCTGTCTATGGTGAAAACCTTCAGCTCCGTTTCCAGGCATTGTGCATTTCTGAAGCAAAGGGGATTTGCTAAATGGATTTCCTCATAAAAACATTTTAAACCTAGTTGTGGTGAAATAATGCAACTTCTGCCTTGCTTTAAAAGGAAGATGGAGACACGCTGTTAAGGAAACAGATTTTGATAGCAGTATTGTTTTCTCTTTTGCATCCTGCAGAATAGAAAAGAAACGCAGTGTTGTCCCAGAACTGGCAGAAGCTGTCAAAACACGGGATGGAAGAGAAGTGAACTGGGAGTACTTCTATCAGCTATTGTTTACAGTGAATAATCTAAAACTTGTACATATTGCTTGCCATAAGAAAACCAATCATAATCTCAGCTGTGACAAAACTAAAATTTACAGAAAAAGGAAGCAAAGCCATGAGATTTCATAGCGCTCTCTGTGGAAGCAGCTTCTGGTTTTGCTTTTTGCCACTTCAAAATCATGTAAGATGGTATAATGTTTAAATAGCTCTTGCTTCTTAAACAAAACCTTACTTAGCAAGGCTCTTCTGGCCAAGGACTTCTTCCTTTATCACCTCCAGTGCATTAATTGAACTGCAATCTCACAGAGTGTGCGTTCAGATCGTGCCTAATTCTCCCACCTTAGATGACACTGTGCTGAGTGTGATAAGCTGACTCATAGCTGCAGTGTGCAAAATAGAGGCCAGAAGCTGTCACTGACAATACCTTATGATTTCTTGCTTGCTGTGATAAACGTAGGTGCGAAATGCACGGTGCAGAAACTGAACTTGCATAAAAAAACATTTCTTACAAATGATTCTAAGTAGATTAATACTGCTCTGAACATTAAGCCAAACAAGGGATGCTTTAGGGTAATTATTCTGTGCCTTTACCAGAAGACAGGCACTGTATTCCAGACAGGCCAAATGATTCAGTGGCAGAGCTGCTGGCTTTTCTGTACGAAAATAGCTGCACTCATCTGTGACCATTCAATCCACTGTTGCATAGATGCAGGTCTTCCATAAGTAGTAAGCAGGGCTGGGGTGCATCTCTGCTTTTACCACCCTCGTGCTTTGTCATCTTTCCCACTGATTTCCTTCACCTTTCAGTCTTTCCCTCTCTAGACTGAGCTTGCTTGAAGCAACACATACAGTCTTATTATACAGAAATCATGTTTGAAGAATACTGCTTCTGTAAAACACTCTCTACCTCTCAGGTAACAAAATACAAATAGATCATGTTTTACATTTTTTTTTCTGTATATCAGCTGATATCTACTGAACTCTCAGGGAGGAGTATTTTTTACATCAAGAAATAAAAGTAAAATCACTGCCATCTTTCTGTGTGTGTATGTGGAGGTAGAGGTGCATGAGTAGTCAACAGTAAAGCATAACACAGGCTAGAAGGACTTAGCATGGGAAAAGGTGCTTATCAATGAAGTAGTGGATATTTACCAGGCATTAACATAATTTACCTCTAGGAAAATCCTGAGTGTTTACTTTGGTTGTTGGTTTTGCTTGTTCTTTTCCAATTTCTTCCTATCACTGGTTCTCTTTCTTATCAGATAAATTCATCTAGTTCAGACAGGATTATTAAGATAGTATTGCTGTGTGAGTCCTGACTTGCTAGGACTTGGAAATGCAGGAGCTTTGCTACAGACAGTGCTAATTAAAGCAAAAAAATTCAATTCCTTTCCCAAACATTTCAACATGAAAAATAAGCAGATGCATTTTTAGTAAGGAGTTCCAGCACCATTGGACTGATCCTTCCCGATCATCTTACTGAATATACATCAACAGTAACAAAGGAGAAAATGCACATTCTGGTGTTTTGGTATTGGGGAAGGGACTGCAATAAAGGTTCTGACAACAAGCACTGTGCTGTCAGCGTGGCACACCTCCTACGAACACCATTTTGCACTGAGTGTCTGTGTGTGAAGACGCTGCCTAGGAAAAAAAAGTCAGCTAATATGGCATTTAAGGAAAGCTGAGAGAACTGCTTTTAGAGGGAGCTGTGATGAAAACCATGAATACACTAAAATATGAAGATTTTTTTTCAGTGTTACAGACTTAAGAGTAAGAAGGAGCCAAGAACTAGCACTGACAGAAACAATACATCAACTGGAGTGGGGATTTGAATAAATTAACATGTCATGCATATACAATTTGTTTGGCTTCAGATTTTTGAATGTTCAACATACTGTAGCTGTAGAAATTAATATTGATTTAAACCATCTGCTGATCATATTTTCTCTGTATTTTTAGAAATAGTTTCTTCTACATGTATAATAATAAATATCTAGGAGCTTCTTGCAGAATCACACTTTCAAAGTACTATCATGAACACTGGATGAGTTAGCAATTCCTGGAATCATGGGAGGTTGCTCATCATCATCTAAAAATGCAGGCCAGAAGTAACAGATTTGAAGGACTGACCCATATCTACTTGGCCATCAGTACTTGTCTGTCTACCAGTAAAGTCCTACTGAGAGATTCTGTTCTGTCTTTATCACTGCCAATGTGTTTGTTTACAAAATTTCTATCCCTGACCTTTAGAAGTCAGTTGAAAATACTGAACAATCTGTGTTACATAGCAATAGTCTTAATAAAAAGGGCAGTGCTTACAGCTGAATTGGTGGAAGATGGAAGCTGTGAGCTTCACATAGTTGTTCAGAGAAGAGGGGCAATAAGAAGACTACTTAATGTCTGGAGATTAAAAACACTGAATTCATAATTATATACATGCATTGAGTTTTGCCAGCAGAATTGCATTTTAGGGGTAAACAATGCAAGACAACTTGCACAACAGAGGCTGGTGTCCCTCTTTGAAGTGGGCAAGTCAACTGGCTGCATTGCTAGCAAGATGCTGTACTGGCAGACATCACAGGAATAAAAGAACTGTCCCAAGATGATAATTTTATAAAAATAAGTGAGAATAGGCCCAGTGTTTGCTGTAAATATGAGCTCAGATTTGTAACAATAGGAGCTGGTCTTTTCCATGCTTTTTTATAAGTACTAGTAATTCATAATAAATCACAGGCTATGTCCAATTCTCTGAGAATTCAAACTCTGCCCCAGAAAACTAGGGGGGAATACTGTACCTGACAACACTGTAGAAGCAGACTCTACCCATTCTCTAAGAAAATGCAAACGCTGACACATCATGCTAGTGATGTGCTAGTGTGATCATGCTAGATCATGCTACTGATATAGCCAACCACCATTACACTGGTAGAAAGAAAGAAAACAGGAAAAAAAGTTTCCTCTGTTTTACAGTTTGCTGCTAGAGAACATCCTCGTCCTCCTCCTCATCTTCCTTGGCGATGAAATGCAGCCTTCTGTATTCCCTCCTGCTCATTGTTGTGCTCGGGAGTACAGCTGCTGGCTGATCCTTTAAGAAAAAGATGAAATCATGAAGTGAAGTTGTTGCAAATGGCAGACCTCCCACATCTCCAGCAGTTCCTATTCTTCCCCGGTCTCATAGATGAGGCATTAACACACACACATGGAAGTGGCATCTGAATAAAGCCTCAGAGTGCAGAGGGAAGCCTGTGTGAACCAGCCACTGCTCGTGGTCAAAGTGAGGGCTGCCATTCCCTCAGCAGTCTTGAAAAGGATGCAGAGGAGATAAAGTCCTCCATCCATGAATCCTCACTGCTCCCACTAAACACAACACTCATTAAACGGATAAAAGACGAAGGCATCACGTGTCCAAATATGCATGATGTTAAAGGCAGACTCTGTCTTACCTGTATAAAGTCAATGTTTCCAAAGAACCGATCCAATGGCATCGGCTGGTTACTGTCTTCATCCAAGAAAGCACTGTTATCTAGTTCTGCTAGTTTCTTGGGGACGTCTCCATCCTTCAAGCAGGTCCCTTCCAAAAGCAAGCTCTCACAGCTGCTCTCCTCCCTGCGGGCACGATCTTGCAGATTCTCATTGCTCTCTGTTTCTGAAGGAGCACTACTTGATTTCGCTGCACGTGGCTTTGAGGAGACATCATGTTCCTTCTCCTGTTTTTCTCCACCAGTCTCTGGGATGCTTTCACTTTTTTCCAGTTGAATTACATGGCGATCCGTACCTCTTGAAGGCGAGCCCTCAGCAGGCGCTTCAGGTGTAGGAGGGTTCTCAATCCCACATGTACAGCCTTCCAGTCCTGACTTCACCCGACTGTTTCTTTCGCATTTTAGCCTCTTGGAGGGCCGTTTGCCAGCCGCTTTGTGTGAAGAAGTCTGTTAGAAAAAAAAAGAGTGAAGCTCCTGAAGTTCAGAAGCACCCGAACACATCAGCAGCCGGCTCGTGTGGGGAGGCCGGGCACGAAGCGCAGAGCGGGGCAGGACGCGGCTGAGCGCCATCCCCGCGCCATTCAGGGATGCTGCAGACCACAGCACGGAGCGATACCGATACCGCCTGCCGGCCGTGCCCCCGCCTGCTGGCAGCGCACAGCACAGCCTCGTTCCACAGTTAATTACAGACCCCAAAACGCACTCTGAGGCACACCGGTGTTAACAGCCAGGACAGGCACAGGTGGACATCACCGCTGGGTGCTTTCCCACCGCTCCGGGCCTGCCCGCTGCCACCACAACGCCATCGGGCCTTCACAGCCCCAGCCCTCCCCAGGCGCTCCCCGTCCCCTCACGTCCCGCCGCAGCAGCCCGGCTCGGCCCTCACCTGCCGGCTCCTCCCGCCGCCTGCCCCGCTCGCGGCCTCAGCTCGCGCCTGCCCGCCCGCCGCCATCTTGGGGAGGGGCGGTGTGCCCGGCCTGGTCCGAGCCCAGCGCTGCGGGCCGCCCTTCCCCACAGGAGGGGCGGGGAGAGGCCGCGGGCTGCCGGGTGTAGGAGCTCATCGCGGCCTTAAACCGCCTTTTGCTGAGGGAAACGCAGCGTGTAGCTTTCCTCTTGGAGAGAAAATTTGTGTGCAGGCTGTGTGGGCGATAAGCACTTCAGGTCTTTCGCTTCCCAGCGCCTTCTTTCTGGAAGCTTTGGTTCTGAGATGTGTGCTGGGCAGCCATTATGGCTTCCACAGCCCTCGGGGAACGAATGGTGCCAGGAACACAAATCCCTCTTTAACCCCAAGGACTCTGAGGAGAGCCATGAGTTTGGGTAGCAGACACACGGTTTTAAGTGTGCCCTCCTGGGAGGCAGGGGGCAGCTCAGGCCTACAGCTCTGCCCACAGCACAAAACTACATCCCTGCTTTGTGTTAGCTGCGTGCTCTGAGGACAGGACAGGGGTTTCTGTAGTTCTGCATGGACAGTGTGCCTCCTTGCTGCAATTCGGTGTGGTTTGGGGCTGTTAGCTGTGCTCCCACCCCAAGCCAGCAGATCACATTCCCATCTGTGCATCCTGGCATGAAAAAGAAACAAAACCCCACGAGCAACAATTTAAACCTCAGGGATGTGGCAGCAGTATTCCTCTGAGGATGTGCAGCTCAGATGTTTTTTCCTCAGCACCGCAATGCCCGCAGAGGTTGGAGAACAGGCCCGGCGCATTGTTGTGCAGCTTTGCTCAGTGCTCAGGGGTCTTCTGCGCTTTGTTCTGTGGCTGAGATGATTCATATTCTCCTCCAAAGCACCAAAACTTGCTCCGCTGTCAGTGTTGTTGCTCGCAGCCAAGGAATACAGATGATTGTTTTTATTGTACAGTGAAAACTTATACTGCCTCGTAAACAGGAGAGGCTGGAACTGGCTGCAGAGCAGCATTTCTGCTGCTGGAAAGCTTGGTTGCTGTTTCAATTTCTTCTGTGAACTGAAAATAGCAAGGGAAAAAAAAAAAAAAGGATTTTGGAGATGTTAATGAATGGTTTCCATAACACTGAGGTGCCAGACTCGGCCAGGTGGCCTTGGACACATCCAGGGGACGCACACCTTGCACAGACAAAGCCAGGGCTTGGAATCAGCATCATAAAGGTTGGAAAGACTTCTGAGATCGTCCAGCCCAACCATCAACCCATCAGGCTTCTTTGCAAAGCTCCTGCATTGCTCGCACGGCGCTCTCTCCCAGTAATAACCTTCCTTCATGGGAAAATAGTGGCAATTTCACAACCTCAGATGTTGCATTTTCTGATCGCTCTCCGAGAAAACATCCATCACGGAGTGCAGAGAGGCCCCCAGGAGAGGCAGCAAGAACCCCCCCGGAGATCTGCCCACGTCTCAGCAGCTCAGTGCCTCCCGACTGCCTTGAAAGCCTGCACAGAGACTGCCAGCAGCCAACAAGCCCTTAAAGAGGAGCAGAGCAGCGCAAACTATTTACATTAAACTCACATTTCCACATAAAAGAGGACTTAGTCTCAACCATATTAAAAAGTGGTTTTTATTAGAATCTGTTGTCTAAGCAGGCAGGCAAAGGAAAAAAAGCGATTTTCTGAGCTGCCTTGTTTTTATGAGAGCTGGCTGGCGGGTACGAAGCAGCAGCTGATGAGCTTATTGAGCAGGAAGGGAGGCTCGGGCTATGAAATTCGATGTGTAAATTAGCTTCTTGCAGCACTTGTCTCTGTGCCTGTCACTTCCACCAGTGTCTCTGTCTGTTATAATCCTCCAAGTTCATTTGGTTAAACATTAGTGACATGCAAGGGACAGCAGCCAAAAATAATGTTGCCTGTAAACGTAACGGCTGCAAACTGTTGAGTGAGAGATCTATCAAACTAACCAAGCAGCCAGCAGGAGCACGGACTGGTCTTTTCCTGCTATGGAAGAGTTATTTTTAGCTCAAGTGGCTGCATTCATTCTTCTTCATTAGCAACACCTGGGGAGAAGGCAGAAATGATGCACCACCTCCCAGCTGGGATAGTGAGACCTGGGTTGCAGTGCCCCTCTGCCTGCTGTCCTCAGCCTGCCTGCAGAGCAGCTCCAGCAGGATGGCTCAGCTGAAAGGAGCTTTGGAGGCACAGCTTTTCCCCATCATTCTTCCCAGTTGCACTGCCACAGTGTTGTCATGCCAACTCAGGTAATGACAGTGAATACTGAAGTGCTGATCTGGGGCTCCTGGAGCCACTGTCTCCTGGAAGAATTGCTGCTGAGCTGATAACCCAGTCAGAGCTGAAACATTCGGGGGAGCCCACAGCCCTCTGACACCCGCTGCCCTGAGCAGTACCATCCTGAGTGCCTCTGCACTGCTCCAATCCAAATAAGACCTTTGTATTCATTACTTGGAAATACACCAGGAACCAGAGAGGCCATACATCTTTCCCAGCACAGAACACCCCACTGGGGCCGGTCCATTGCACCAGGAATTGGCGTGGTTACACTGCTGCGGCAACCCAGCATCACTGCCACAGTGCCCACCAACATTTTGTTCCAATTGCACCTAACAGCGTCGTGCAAACAAGTTTTCTCCTCCGGGTGGGGGGCTGCAGACGCTGGGGGTCACTGTTCCACCGGAGATGCCGTGGCAACAGCGGCTCTGCCCACTGTCACTGCCTGCCATGCAGCGACCAGAGACCTGCCTGGCACACGGCGGCCCTCCTCCTGCCCTGGGCACGGAGCTGCAGCCTTACCCAGCCCTGCTGAGCTCCCAGCGACAGGCAGCGTTTTGGTAAACGTTCTCCATTATTCAGCATTGTTTCTTCGGGGAGATTAAAAGCGCTTCGAGCCAACGTACCTCTCTCCTCCACGCACACCTGACAATGATAGAAGAGGCTGTTTTACAGCAGGCTCATTAAAAATAAAGACACTGTGTTGATTTCAGCAGCTTGAATTACTTAAGCCGGTGTAATGGGATAAATATTTGATGGCAAAGTTTATTAGATTTCCACTGATATTATGTTGCTGCTAAAAATATACAGGATTCTTTAAAGCCTGCTTGGTGTCTCTGAATGGAGGCAATTGGAAACCTGTCTCTGAATCTGCCTGCAGGGATTGCTTTGGGATGTGAACAAATCATCTCTTCCCTTTTATCCTCTGCAGGTTCCAGCAAGTGTGTTCTGCTCCCAGCGGAACGAGCAGTCCCTGCCAGGCACACAGAGTAGCAGGGGCCAGTCTGCAGCTGCTGGGAAACAGAAGATCGCCAGCATGGTTTACATTCTGCACTTATTTTGCAGAACTGTACCCAGCACGTCCCTTTGAACCCAGCTTGGGCCGAGCCTTGCCGTTCAGCACAGCGGTGCCCACACGCCTGCTGCAGCCCCATCCTAAAGCAAACCCACAGCGCATCTCCTGCCAGCGCGTGGTGGCAACTTGTGCAACCCTCAGCCTATAAATATTTCTATTTGCCTTTGAAATGATTGCTACGCGGAGACATTCTCCCTCTCTGTCATGTGATTAACTCTTGTTCATTTTCTGTCACTTAGCTTGTGATAATTCAATACATCATGTTTATAAAGCCTCACTGATTTCGTTCCTGGCTCTTAGGAATTCCCAATCCGTGGGCAGGTGAGCAGTGACCCCAGGGGCAGAGCTGGTCTGAGCACAGGTGCTGGGCAAGGTAGTGCCTTAACAGAGCGAAAACCATCATGGTTTGCATCGAGAGGAATCTTCTTCCCTGGTATCTCACAGGAGTGGGGGTTTAAGCTGCTTGGGGAATGGTGCTACAGCTCAGTAGCTCCCCAGATTAAAAAGGGACAATTACAGCTGAAACACCTCAGAATGGGACTGTGGAATGGGTTGCTGAGGTCAGACTCTTACCAAGTCTCACAGGCTCCTTACAGAAAGGATCGAGCTTCATTGGCAAAGCAATTTGCTCTTGGTTTTCTATCCCCTCCTCTCCTGATGCCAGAGGTTTCGTGTAAAAAGCTGTGTCTGCTCCTCTGAGAAGACCTTCCACCAGCGGGGCTCCTCAGACAGCATCTATCTCAGAAGAGCAGGGAAAAACAATCAGAGGAGACATGTTCTGTTCATGCAACAGCAAGCAATATTGTACCATTGGCAAGAATCACGCTGAGACAACTGCTCTGCTGTCCTCGAGTGCTGCGTGCTCGCGCATTCATTCCAACTGGGGACCCGAGTGCAACAGGAGCAATTCAGTCATCAGCCCTACAAGGCTCCGTAATGAAGCCAGATCCTCATTACAATCTGTTTAAATATTTTTTGCATGGAAGCATGCCTCCATCACCTCCATTAAGAAACCAGTGGTGCATATCCTCCGCACTCTTTCGAAGCTGTTCTGGCAGAGCAGCTCCATCAGAGGATGCTACAGCGTGAAGGCACCTTCTGCCTGCAGAAGGGCTGCTGTGCCTTGCCTTGTATCTCTGCTCCTCTCCCAGGGCCTGGCAGAGTCTGTGTGCAGCAATTCCTTCCTGCCGAGTGTCTCTGGTCCAGTTCACCCATCAAGGTGGAACATCAGCCCCTCACGTGTCCATCATGTGGCCAGCAGCCATGTGGCACACAGTGTGAGCCCCTTTTGACAACTGGGTTTGATGTGAGGATGTGTGAATAGAAAACCGCCCACAAGCAGAAGAACAAAACTGTGTATTCCTTGTTGTCATTTCATGTAGAAAGCGAAGCCGGCAGCTCTCTATCTTTCGGGAATGAGAGACTGTTTGGACAAAAGTTTCCCCATGGGCAGCACGGTGCAGTCACAGAGCTGCGGGGTTCGCAGCACAAACACGCTTCCTGCAGCCTGCACGATCAAAAGGCAGCGCTGCAGCGGCGTGTAAAGCAGGTTAGCAAGGAGAGATGAAACAGCAATCAGGCTGCACAAAGAGAGCTTTCAGGTGCGGGGCTCTGACAGAATTCAGCAAGCAGCAGTGCTGTCGTTCCCACAGACGGCCCTGCAGATGGAAGCGGTGTTTAAGGAGAAGCTGTGCAGTCCTTGGGGCTGAGATCCCATTCGGCGCAGGCACTCAGTAGGGATCCATCCCTCAGAGCCCCGAGAGCCACTCGGGAGGACGGGGCCACCAGCCTCCAGCAGAAGCAATTTCTCCTTCTGTAGTTTAATCCTCTCCCTTCCCCTTGATATGCAGTTTATTTAATTGCAGAGACAAGATGCATTTCTTTCTTGAGGGATTGTGGGAGAATATTTGTAATCCAGGGGCTGTAATTGAACTCAGCAATAATAATTATACTTCTCTTCATTAATATGTCTTAGAGCTCATTACAAACTCTTCTCGTGCCAGCATCTTCACCAGATCCCTGTGGGGTTGGTGATAACTTTTTATTCCACTACAGCAGCAACTTTACAGAGTGCTCCTACAGTAACAGCAACAGCCCGAAATGTGGCTCTGCGCAGAGGAGGGGAAGCGCAGGGAATAGCCCTGGTGTGAGTGCTGGCCCAGGGAGCAGCAAACAACACTGTCACATATGGCCTCGCTCAGGCTGTGCGCAATAGGGAGCATTGCAGGGAGCACTGAGGGATTCCTGGCTAAGTGGCTGCTGCAGGGCAAGGCAGTGCCGGGCTGTGGGCACGCAGCACATGGGGACGTGGCTCTGCCAGGTCTGAAAGCTGATGCTTTTCAGTACAAGAAAATCTACTCCAGATCACAGGTCTGCAATTAAGATGAAAAATTCAAACTCGTTTTACTCAGACAAGAGATACTGGGGAGGCAGTGCATTAGGATACGTTCCAAGCTCACAAATCCCATTAACGCTGAAGTGAGGTCCCCATGCAAATCCCTGTGTGCAGAGAGGAAAACACGCCTTAGATTTAAGATAGCTTTAAGCCCCTCTCTGATACGGGGATGCTGCTCCTTCAATATTTAAGCTCAGTCTGTGAAACAATACAAGTTATCCAACATTCATTATCCTGTTTGTGCCAGCAGCTTTGCCAGTCCCCAGTGCATCGTGCAGAACCATTCCTTGCTCCGGCAGCAGCACCGAGGTGTGCTATGGCAATTACAGGGGAATAGCAATGTATTGCTCCCCAGGAAGCACAGCACTGGTGCAGCAGTGCAATGGCTGTGTGCTAAGTGCACCCAGACAGTGGCATGGCCAGACAGTTCCCAAACGCATCAGGTGCTTCCAAGCTTGCTTTGGGGTGAAATTAACTCCTCTCTCATATCCATTTGAAGAGAGGAAGATATGAAAAAGGAGCAAAAGAAGCGACGGCAGCCACGATAAGCTTTCTTTAAAACAATCCTGCCAGGTATATGTGCACTTGCTCCAGGTCTGCAAGTATTTGCCATAGATATTCCATTATTTTTCCTCAGATGTCACTACCTTTCATTGGAAATGCTCCCGTTGAGCTCATCTGCAGCCCGGCTGCAGGCAGGCACAGCACTCCAAGGCTGATGCTGCTGTTGTCTGAGCACCTCCGGGTGGAACACTGAGGGCCACTCTCACCCACCCCTCTCCTGCCCCACTCCTGGTGGGAGGGGGGACCCAGTTCCATAGGGCAGAACCCACGCGTTGCCCTCCCTGTGCTCCTTGGGGGGATTTCTGCCTTTCTGAGTTCAGTGGAGTTGGATCCATCCAGAACGATTTCATTGCTTCAGTCTCAGTTCCACCCTCCAGAGACTAATTACCTGCTTCCTGCATTTGCATCATTACACTCAAGTCAGTTTAAGCGATATGTAGTTTCTGGAAGGAGAACTGAAACCAAGAGGCAGAAATCTTCCGAGCAGCAAATGGCTCGGAAGAAAACACAGCCATGTTGGGACGGGCTTGAGCCGTCCCTATAGAACTGGAGCTGCAGCGTTGTACGTAAATAGGGACTGAACACAGAGAATGGGAATGAAGACCTATGTGCATTTCTGAGAGGCTTTTAAATACCCAAAGGGAGGAGATGGGCTCAGTTTAGTCCTGCCCCAGAGCCACAGCCGGCTGGCAGGGCTCCGTGCTCCCAGCCACTGCGATGGCACTTCAGAAATGCAAATGAAAGCCAGATTATGATATTTTACGTAAATAAGCAATGTGGCAATCCCAGCCTGGCTTGGGTTGCCAGGAAATTCACTGGAGAGATATTAACATTGAAATATGTGAGCATGTTCACACGGAACATTTGTTGTATAACTCTGGGCTCCAATAAAGGCTCGTATAAATTATTCATTTTGTAACTGAGATGAAATGCCAAAACCCCACCCATCGGGGGGCTGCTTTCATCGCGACCAGCCCCTGTTAGCAGCAAAGCCATCGAGGTGGCCAACAGCAGCTGAAAGGAGCAGGCGCCCCGCGTTGCCAGCGACCTCAGAGCTGCCCTGCAGGGCTGGATCCTGCTAGCAAGGAGCATGCAGCGCTGTGAGCCCCTCGCAGGGAGCCTGCAGGCTCAGAGGTGTTTGCTGGAGGAACCCACAGTGTGTCCTGCAGCGGTCAGAGCTGCGGGCGGTGAGCACCACGCAGGGTGGTGGTGCAACATGGAACTGCTTCAATTCTCCGGGCCAGGCCCTGAATCAGCCTCTGGCTCTTGCAACCCCTCTGCAGCAGCGGGTGGTTGGGGTGAAGGCACGCGTGGGTGATGCAGCACCAAGCACACAGCTACTGCCCCGGAGCAGGGCAGAGCATCGCAGCCCAAACCCTGCGCAAACCCATCTGGCGGTTGTCATGGCAACTTCTCTTTTTAAACACTGCTGTTAAGCAGGGATGTGGAATCACTGTGAGCATCATCAGGGCCGTGGTGACACTGTGCTGCCCACCATGCCCTGCACTAACAGGGACCAGGCTCACCTGGCTGCATCCCAGCTGCAAGGAGAGGTGCCCTGCTGTGCTCCTGCAGCTGCAAGCCTTAAGGAACCAGCTCCCAGTCTGCAGATTACTTTTTGTGCACTCCCATAGCTTGCAGCACCCACAGCTTCAAGGTGCAGCTGTAATTCATCCCCCATGCACCCCTCCCTCCTCATGTCTCCCCCTTTTCAAGTGATGAAGTAGGACATAGAGCTTCCAAGCAGCAGAACAAGGCAATGGAATAGGGATGAGAGCTTGGGAGTTGCTAGTTGCCCTCAACTGAAGATGGGGAGCTCTCCCAGCACCACTACATAAGCCCTACCTCCAGACCTGTCCCATCCTGGCCCTAGGAGTACCTTTCAGCCCCTAGCAGCCACTCTTGAGCACAATCCCCCCTGCAGCTCTTTATACCCTTGTACCTGAGGGGCTATCAGGTGCCCTGGTGCCTCCTTTAACCCCCTGCTTCCCACTGTGATGGCTGATCCCATCCCGAGATGCCCAACACTGCACACGCAGCACAGCCCTTGCACAGCCCCAGCCATCCTGTGCAATCACTGGAAGTTCTTCTTCTAAACCATAACTTTTTATAGCAGCAGCTGTCTCTGCCTCCAGCAGCGTTTTATGGATCATAAGAAAGGCGAAGTGGAAGCTTCCCTCTTTGGGTTTTTGGAAGCAGATCAAACAGCACCGGGCAGCCCGCTTGGGGTGGTCTGGGCAGGGACAGCTGCAGGTGCTGAGCAGCTGTGATGGCGCTGTGGTGCTGAGCAGCAGTCTGTATCAGCTCTCCTAAGCTGCTGAGTAGGGAATGGTTTTCATCGCACAGAGCGCTAATAGGAGTTTTGTATAGGAGAGAGAAATGAGAGGTGAAGCTTCCTATCACAATACTGAGTAATGAAATTAAAGGAGTAATAATTAGCAGTGCCTGAGACTCCAGGCAGAGCGATCCCCAGCACAGCCGTATTTGGGTGTCTCCTCTCCCGCAGACATCTCCCACCCTCGGGCTGCCCCCAGCACGTGCCAGCAAACCTCAGCACGTGGATGTGTGGGATCTGAGGAGATCAATGGCATTAAAAATTAAAGCTGAAATCATGCCCAGAGTGAGAAAAGTCCTGCTAACCCCTGGTGCGCACCGACAGGTGCTGAAGCTAAACGGAGAGGGCAGCAGAAAGCAGATGAGCGGTTTTCTGCTATTCCAACCCTGTGTTGAGGAGCTCACAGAGCTGTTGGGTTCACCAGCCCTTGGTGTATGGCATCGCTGCCCGCTGCCCATGTTGCCATGGCCAGGCTGGGACATGAGTCCTCCTAGGGACCGACAATAGGATGTGAGGTGGTGGCCTCAAACTGCACCAAAGGAGGATCCGGTTGAAGAGTAGGAAACATTTCTTCTCCAAAAGAGCGGTGATGCATTGGTGCAGGCAACCCAAGGGAGCAGTGGGGTCACTGTCCCTGGAGGTGCTCAGTTTGGAGATGTGGCACTGAGGGATGTGGGTACTGGGCACGGTGGGCTGGGTTGGGGTTTTGGACTTGGGGATCTTAGAGGTCTTTCCCAAATGAAATGACTCTATGGGGAGGACACGACTCAATTTAGGGACACGGTTTGGTGAGCGTGGAGGGGATGGGCTGACATCTGGACTCAGTGGTTTTAGAGGTGTTTTCCAACCTGAGCTATTCTATGATTCCATGGTTCAGAATACTGCTGCACGCTGAGTGTATCTGGGAAGTGCCTCCTGGGGCCGAGCTGTGCCATCTCAATGTGTAAGGAGAGATGATATCATTCTGGTCCGTGGCATCCTTAGCAGGGATGTTATCTCCTAGCCGGCGGCAGTGTCTTTGGAAGGGCTCTGTGTTTGGTTAGCGCTGATCCGACCCCGGGGATCTGCAGACGGGCAGATGCGGCCCCTCCTCGGCGGCTCAGCCTTGTGCCACTCGCCAAGAGCCGGCTCTGCCGATGCCAAACAATGAGGGAAAGTGTCAATAAACATCTATTTTTTACAGTCCATTATCTTACCCTCGCCAGCTTTTAGACTCTTATAGCACCAAGCCATTAAATCCCCTAGATGAGCGAAACACGCCGTTTGTGTAATGCAGCATAATGGGACCGTTAATGCCTTCCCTCCCCCTGCTGCCACTGCTTCCAGGAGAGGCATTAATATCAACAGCCTCGGAAACAAGCCCTTTGTTCCAGGTTATGTGCACTTAATGCAGTGGTATGGCTGAAATCCCTCCTAAAATTAGTAGAGATTATTAAAAAAAAAAAACCAACCAACCAACAACAACACAATAAAACATTAATTAATATTCTCTGTGACGAATGCATGAATAGAAGTAGGTCATTACAACTATGTGAGCTCTTTTGGGAGCAGAAGGGTTATGGTTTCTTGACAACGGTCATCGGAGGACACGGCCAATTTGCAGCCCAGTGGCCAAAGCACAGCACAGCTGAGCAGCCCTGGGAGCGGAGCACAGATTTGCTGCTGTCAGAGCTGCACATGGTGTGTGTGCACTGCTGCTTCCACTCCCCGGCCTCCCAGAGCCTATTTCTTACAAAAGAATTAAGCAACGTTTCCAGTTCAATAACGTTTTGCTCTATCAGCGGCAGAATCTGAAACGGGGAAGTGAAACAAGGCGTGTGCGTGGAGCACGAAGCCCTCACCCGGCTCCTGTGCCTGCAGCCCAGCCTGGGGCAGGGGAGCCCACACATACGGCCTCAGCTCTTTGTGCTCATGTTTTATTTCTCCCGAGCAAGACTTTGTAATTAACATTTCTCTCCAAGCCGTCTGGGCAGAGGAATTAAGAATTCATAGCGCTGCGGTCCAGCAGAACTTGCTTTTCAGTTTGCTCCAGTTCAGCCTCAGCATCGCTGCTGCAGCCCTGGGCCTGGTGCAACTGTGGGCACGGTGCAGAGCGTGCAGCTGAGCCCAGCAGCAGGCTGGGGGGAAAGGCTGTGCCCTCGGAGGAAGCTTCCATCCCCTGCCCCTGTACTCATTTGCAGCCCCGCGCAGCCATGTCCGCAGCTGCACGAGTTCTGCAAGGCCCCCAGCACCCTGGGCTGTGCGTTGAACAACACCCGTGTCTTACACGCTCACTCCTTCCCCTATTGTAAGACCTAATTATTAAGCAGCGAAGCTCAGCCGTGCTGGAGTTTATGGGATTTGTACGTACACGCCGCCAGTGTTTGTTAAGGACATCTGGAACAATGGACACGAATTTGAGGAAGATGTTGCTGCTTCTCTCCTGTGGCATCTCGAGCACTCTGACAACGAGGCGTCTCGTCTCGCTGCAGACAATGCCACTGATGCACAATAGCAGAACCATTTCTAAACAATCAGGGGCTGATTTTTATTTTGGCTCTCGCTCGGCGTTCCGGTGCAGGTGTCCCCATTGTTCTGCCTGCACAAATCTCACCGCCCCGTGGCTCCGCTGCAGGGGGGAGAGGTTTCCCCTCCCGGGTCTGTGCCTGAACAGTGGCAGTGTCCCTGCTGTGAGTTCAGAGAAACGTCAAATGAAAGGGCTCTGCCCATGGAAAGCTGATGGTGAGATCCAGGCGGCAGCAGCCGTGCGCTGGGGCTGCTCTCTCCCCGCTCTATTTACTCCTGTTAGTGTTTCTTAAGAAAATGAGGTGAGACGAACCCAGCCCGCCCACGTCTGGGAGTTCTTCCCTTCCACACAAAATATCTGCATTCGGACATTTGTGTTTGTGCTCTCAAGGAATTTCCATGCTCTTATTGTACATCCCCAGCCCCTGCGTGCTGCCACCAGACCCCTAATTCCCCCACCATTGCCCTGTGCCCA
>PPHD01003598.1:12045-30956 GCA_002909625.1 Bambusicola thoracicus | reverse complement strand
TTTACTTGTACACACTTACAGAGATGAATAATCACCAAAGAACAGAATATAGATGTGAAATATTATCCTTATGACATGTTGACATCAACAAAAGTGCATTTGTTTGCAGAAAAGTAATACAAAAAGACAGTAAAGATTTGACTTCTTTGGAGGTCATTCTACTTTGATTTTATCAGATGTGGTCCATCAGCTAAGCCGATTGAACTCTGCTGGTGTACACATTTGACAGATTTCTGGTGTAATGATCACAGACAGTACAATTACTTACAATTACTGGATACACAATTTGTGCACTTAAGTTACTACAAATACTGCTTTCTGCTTTGAAAGTCTGTAACTCTGTATTTGGTGTCTAAGCCAAAATAATTATTATCGTACATGCTTTGTACTTCCATTCTAAAATGCAAATGCTTTCCCAAGTACTGTGAAAGAAAACAACAACCAAACATACATTTTAGGCAAAAGAAGAAGGCAAATCTTAAACAAGATACCATCTTCCAAAAAAATAGTTATGTAAAAGTATTAGAACTAGAGCATCTGAATATTAATACTCACATTTCATATGACGGACCTTGCCATTTTTATACAAAATTTTACACCTATTGTCATTTTTCTTTGTGCATAACCAAAATTTAGGGACAAATTTATTGCCAACATAAGTAGATACAAGACATTAAAACAATGAAGTACAGATTCTGTGATTTAAGTAATTGGAAACATGCTTACTCATGGTCTTTCATTCAGTGAGATACTAGTCTACTTTCTGCATCCATAGAAATTAACACATATTATAGATGTAACTTGAACTACTCACCCACTTTATCCTGCTATATGTTAACTGTAATAGCTAAATAAAAAGATCATCAATAATAATTGTTTGCTGATCCCTTAAATATGAAAAGAAGTGATATAGCATCTCAGAGGATGTTGGTTATAAGTTTCCTTTTCTGTTTGCTGAAACTTTGGTCGTTGCATAGTAGCGCAGCACAGCAAATCCCCACTGTGCTCTGACTATACAAGTTACACTCTCAAATATTTAGTGAGCCTTACTCAGTACTTCATCTTTGTCCTTGTTAATCTTGAATTCTGTAAAATTAATGAAAATGTTACTTCTGACATTGCCTGAATCAGAATTTTGCCCACTGTATTGAAGATGGTAAGCCTGAGTCTGAATGAACAGACAAAATCCTCAAATGTATTTTTAGTCCTTTAAAAGAAGTCGCTTTGGGACATACATTTTGCCTTCTAATAGGTCTTTTTTGAACTGTATCTTATAGTTCATTAAACACAGTATAGTCAATCAGTTAAAAGAGGCGATTCTCCTGTAAGATTTAGCATTGGTGCATCCTCATCTCAAATACTGTGTGTAGTTGTGATCTCTGCAATATTAAAACAATGTTAAGGTTTTTGAAAGCATCCAGAGGAGGGCAAAAAAGCTGGTAAAAGGGCTGGAAGGCATGTCCGGTCAGGAGAGACTGAGAACACTTGGGTTGTCTAGTTTGGAGGAAAGAAGGATAGGAGATGACCTCATTGCTCTCTGCAACTCCCTGAGGAGGGAAAATGGAGAGGGAGGTAATGGTCTCTTCTGGTAGCTGATGACAGGACACTTGGGAATGGCACAAAGATGTGCAGAGGAAGTTCAGACTGGGCACTAGAATAAATTTCTTCATTGTGAGGGTGGCCAGACCCTGGTACAGGCTTCCTAGTGAGATGGTTGATCTCCCATGCTTGTGAGTGTTCAAGAGGCATTTGGAAAATACTCTTCCAACTGAACTATTCTATTTTAAACGTGTTACTAGGATATGAACATTGGAGATTTGCTGTGGGAAGACAAAATAATCCTGTAACCTGCACTTCCATATTTGCCTGCATGCACATAATATTTTCTTTGATCAATTCAGTAAGATTTTGAAAGGAACTTGGAAATACTATCCAATCATCGAGAAAAAAAAAAAAAGTATGAAAGAATCACAATAAAGTTAGAACTGAATATTTTTCTTTTTATATTAACAAACAAACAAACAAACAAAACTTCCTGGCACTAAGTTTGTTTACTTTATAATTAATAACAGTCTTTAGAAACTGATTTGAATACTGCCTCAGATGAAAAACAGTATAAAGTTTCAGAATTGGAGAACAGCTGTTCTAGGAGTATATCTTGGATAGAAAAATATATGAGCAACAAAATAATTAAATACAAATTTTATCTATCCTGGTTTATTTTCATGACTCTACAGATGAGGCAATATGAAACTATATTGGTGGGGAAGAAATCTCATTTAAATACATTTGTATAACTTATTTCCTTCAGTCTGGATAAAAATAAGACAGAGTGCGTGTGGGCTCTATCAGTGAGATATGTTCCCATTCAAACCACATATTTTTCATCAGTTTTTCTTTTCAGTAATCCAATCATCAGCTTTATAGCCCATTAAAAAATGTTCAGAAGTGATAGGAAATTACTTTCATACATATCTTGGCTGCTGAGTTGTTCTGTTTCATTACTTGGCCTTGTAGATGACTGACAGCATTGTAATCAACTCCAGGCTGGATTTACTGGTTCAATGTCCTTTTCTTTCATTAATTATTGAAAGCATTTTTTTCTCTGCTGTGAACAGTTGCTGCTTGCTGCTGGGTCGCTGCATTCACTCTGTGTCTGTGTCCCTCAGGTAGCAGCAGTTGTGTGTTGAACTCAGAGTCAGGCATCACATGCACACACACAAGAGAAGATGAAGGAAAGTAACATAAAAGGATTACAGATCTATTTGCAAGGGGCACAGAGAAGCTTTGGTGTTACCTGGGACGTCTTGGTCCTCTGTGCTCAGCAGTAAACCAATTTTTACAAGAGGTTCTTGTTTTGCAGATGCTTTAGCTTTACTCTAAAAATAATTTTATATAGAGAGATATTTATACACATTATTATCAGTGTTATTTGCCCTTTTATTTGAGAACTTGAAAGTGTTTCTAAGAGATCCCTGCATGCACAAATAGCATAATAACAAAACAAGTGCCTTTTAAATGCCATGTATCTTGAATATTTTTTCCCAAAATATTCAGTGAATGCTGAAGAATGCCATGATCAGAGTTCAGTCCTGGAATGCATAGTGACTGATCAATTAAACACTGCTGGGTCAGGGCCACATCATCTCTCGCCTTCCCTTTCTGAGGCAGGGCTGGCTTAGTGCTGCTGAAACTTGGTGGTGTCTGAGCTAATACACCAATCTCTTTGTCTTGGTTCACATTATTACAGCATTACACTTATACATCTATTGTGTATCCAGGACCTTTGGAACACAATCTAAGTATCTTATATATATCTGGAGTTATTTTTGTAAACATGCTGAATGACTTGATCACCAAACTCCCAATTCCTGCTTACAAGAAATCCAATCATATTCTTCATGACTATATGTCTGTCTGGGTTGGCACGTTGCTACTTTCTCTGTGTGCCAGTATGCTGCCTATGAAATGGGAGAAAATGCCTTTTTTTTCTTTTTTCTTTTTCTGTGAGTAACCATCCATGCTTGGCAGACAACAGAAATTTCATTTTGAAGATAATTCTGACAACTTCAGAATTGTTATCCTTCTAGTAGGGAATAAAAATTAAAAAAACAGATGAAACAATGTTCAGACAGTGTCTACTGGAAGGATGTGAGTTTGATAAGCACTGATACAACTCAATTTCCTGCTTCAGTATAAAACAATTACTTTAAAAATTGAAGAAAAAATCCATTATGTGTTTCACGTTGAAACTTGAATACTGGTAGATGCTCCAATTTTTAACTTAAAACAAAAATGGAAACAATATCAACATGAGCCTTTAAACTGTAATGTTTTGATAAATATTATACTTTTTTACAATTTTATTTTATGGAATATTTTCCAACTATCTTTAATAAATGAATACGAAGATAGTAAAAAAAAAAAATAAAAAAAAAATCAAGCTTTTATCCTAATTTCTGCGTATTGTTTCTGTTATTTATTGCCATGAAGATGTAAGTGTGGGAGGAATTTCGAGTGGTACTGAATCCGTCTCAGCTGTAACAGAGATTACTTCTACAGTGCATAAAATATATTAACAACCTGAAAAGTTCTCATGGTATTAAGAGAGGAAGTGAAAGGACTGTTGCATAGAAATTGAGAGCAGAATACACTGTATTTATTACTAGGTACATTTTCTATCCTCAAAAAAGAAGGAAAAGAGGAGAATAACTGCTGCACAATGTAATTGCTTCCCACCTGGCAACCCTTGGGTAATGGCAATCCCCTGGCCAACTTCTCCCAGTTTTATTGCTGGGCATGATGGCAAATGGTATGGAATATTCCTCTCATCCAGCCATGACACAGGACCAATCATGGGAACGTAAAATTCAGCCACAAGCTTATTATAAGTGAGAAAGAAATACATTTTCACTAGCACTAGAAAAAAAGCAAACTCTTCATTGAAGTATACATTTTGTAAAGTGGACATTTTGTATGAAGTATACATATTGTAAAACAGCTATTATACACAAAATTGTATCAGTATATCTTGCTGGACAGTGTCTATACTAGCACTTGAAGAAGAGTCATTTTACCAATAAAATGTATTCTATCTTAAGCACTTCAGACAGCAGACTGGCAAACACAGGTCTGTATACTAGTAATTAAAGTTGATGTCTTTAGCCATTAAATTGTTTATCCAGAAATATATATGCAATATTTTGTCATCCTAAAAGAACAAATACAGAACGTAATATCAAAAATATAACATTTCAGTTTCTTCATATACAGTATAATATCAGTAATTGCTCAAAAAATGAAGTAGTGAGTGAATAAAACATCTATTTTCTCGCTTTTTCTCCCTTTTTATCCTTCCCCCCTCTCTTCCTCTCTTTCTTTCTTCTCTCAAAAGGAAATATTCTCACTAAAATGAAGTGATAGTGCTTCCACTTTGAGTTTCTTCATGTCCTATCTTCTAAATAACTTAAAGATTAACTTAGATATATAACATGACAGCAGAGAGTGAGCATAATAAATGAGAAAACTTTCCTAATCTTTGTCTTCCCTGTGCTCCAAAAGTCACATATTGTGTTTTTGAAAGTACCTAAACTGTACTCAATAACATATGTTTGACCTTCAGCTAATTAGCCCATGTGATATCTTCATGCCAAAATAATATTCCATTTTTTGAGAATCTTTACTAATTACTTTCTTAATCAATTTCAGCACATAAGAAAAATGGCCCATAGACAAAAGCAGGCTATTTCTAATGGGACAGTGCATTGTGACCTGGGAAGCATGAAGACATGGCTGATGTTTGGACATAACAGTTGCAGGAACTGTATTTGGAAAAGAGAAGAAAAAGCCTATGCTTCATTTCAGAACAATATGATGTAGAAGCTATTATTTTGTGTAGATTTTAATTCTAGTACAAAGCCAGAAATTTGTATTGAAGATTTCTTTGACAGCAGGGAGTAATGCAAAAATGCTTTCTGGCAGTGTCTGTACTAGCTGTGTTGCTTTCAATATTAAAAACCCCTTCAGCATGAGAGAAAGCAAGAACTAGCTTTTCAGCTTGTAGAATTAGGACCATGGAGACTGTGGGTAGAATTAAGCTAATTATTTTTTCTTACAGACAGTGAAAGAAACCGGACATTTGCACAGCACAGTTAATCACATCCCAAAGCAGGTTTCTAAGTTGGTTTATTGGAATAATCATTCAGTATATCACATTTTTCCTTTCCACAAAAGGTGGCAAGGACAATAAAACCAGACATAAACCTTTTAGTTGCTGTAGGCAAAATTAGTGAGCTGCAATCCACCCTTGAAGACGAGACTAAACAGAGAGTCCTAGAAATATCCTATTGAAAATGAAAACAGAAACAGTTTATTTCCACTCTGAATATATACTTTTGCTATAGAACAAGGATACCCACATCTTTTCAGTATCCTTGAAGCATTTTAAAAATGCATACCATGAGTATACTACTCACTGTCAGTGGACTTGTGAGTTCAAAATTCTTTTCCAAGTTTAAACAGGTTTTTCTTCCTTACCACTCCTGCTAACATTTCTAGTTCTTTTCAAATATCATTGATTCTACCTTCAAGTATCTAAAAATATGGAAACATAAATCCTGACGTGATGTTAGAAATCATATTTTAATTTCTCTCCTCATGGCAAGGGACTGGAACTAGATGATCTTTAGGGTCTCTCACAACCCAAGCCATTCCATGATATGAAAAGAGATAGGTATATCTTAACAGTTTCTGTCATACGCTTTTGTACAAATGTCCATTGGCTCAAATTCTACAGAATCCTCAAGTAACTTCTTCCAGCGCCTTACTCCCTCCTTACTCCCTTGTTATCAGATTGTGTTTCCAATATCATTTACTTTTTTTCTTTTTTTTTTTTGCTACCTAAACTAATTTCTTTTTCCTTATCCCTTCCACATGTACAAAACAATTAATCATCATCATTTTTATAAAACTACTTTACATATTGATGATAGTCACCCTGCCTCAGTCCCTGTCTTCTCTCCTGTAGATGAAAGGAAACCAATTTTTTCAACCTTTCCCTGTAAACCATGTCTTCAAAACTTCTGTTGTTTCTCCTTCAAACTTTTGAGGCTACATGTGTCTTCTACTATAGTGCTTAAAATTATACAGTAACTCTCTGGAATTTTGTCAAGTGAACTTTAATAATTATTTCCCATATCTTACTTCTCACATGGTCTTAATGAATACCAGAATGAAATTCACCAGTTGTGAATTAGCATGTCTCTGTTGACTTTCATTCTTCTCAGAATGTACTATCATTCCTAGGTCTCTCTTGACACACTGCTGCCTTGTGGATTATTCTGTATTTTGTAGTTACATATTTGATTTCTTTTTCTGGGGTGCAGTGCTCTTTATTTCTCATTATTGAATTTAACCCTGTTGGATTTCATCTTATTTCCCCTGTTTCTCAAAATCATTTTGAATTTTGATACTACCTTGTAGGTTGCTCATGACCTCCCTCTTGGCCCTGGCTGAATTGATCAGTGCCTCACAGATTAGAAAAGAAACTGATAATATTTCTGAGCTAATCAGTGTGTGAAATGAAAAACTTGAAGGAATGGCACAGAGTAAAAAAACTGCTAAAATTAGTTGGGAATAAATACTTTGTGGGTAGTTGTCAGAGAGGGGTTCAACATCTGTATGGTGTTTCTCCAGTTGTGTTTTGCCTAGAAATATTCACTATCTTTTTAAGAAAACGGTATTACAAACAAAGAGTAGTTAATATTTTCTACTTCCTTAGTCTTACGTGTGCGGAATGAGAACCTCTGTCAGGCTTCTCTGTGCCACTGTGATAAATATATCTCATCTGGGATAGGAGGCCACTTGGATTCTCATGTGAAGGGGCTGATGTGTGTAGGTCTCACACCAAAGAACAAATATTATGCTGTCTAAAGTAAAGATATAGAGGCCTGAAAATTATGAAAGTGTATATCAATTAATTGTTATAGCAAGGTAACCAACATACATAAGTTGAAATCATCAGTGATAAACACGTTGACAAGGGATCAGTGAGAAACATAGTCTACACAAGACACCTGCTATATTGTATGAAGGATGCAAATCTTCCTGCTACGACATTTTAAGATTTAGATCTTGATATACAGTGCTGCTAGTAAACAGCTTCTATATAAATTTAAGATAGTCATAACACATTACAAAGTGCATGCTGTCTAAGTGAAGAGGAGCCCAGTTTGAGACAGCCTATAAAAGGGATAAGGAGCTTATTAAACATATGTACATCTGTAAATTATATTTTTTGCATTCATAGATTGTATTCTGCATTGGCAACAGTGGGTCAGGTTATCTGGTGTATATAGGAACCAGAACTTAGAAGACTGGTGTATGTCATTTATTGACAGAAAACGCAAACCCTGGAAGGAACATCCAATATTAAAAATAAATAAATAAATAAAATCAATAAATCTCTTTTCTATTCCTTCCTCTAAAACACTAAAACAAATACTGAATTGATCAGGAGCCACTGTCTAGGTATGCAGGAAACCATTTAAAATACCTTCATAGCTTAACAATGAACTGTAAAGTGTGGTGTGAAGATATTTTTTATTCAGCCAGTAGTGACTTTATCTAGTCCTTTCATAGCAAATGCTTATGAGTGACTTAGAGTAGTGATGCTCTTTGCAAAGTCTTTGTGAGAATTTGAAGGTCATCAAATTCAGATGCTCAGGCATGTCACAGCAGATTGTATTCACAACTAAAATTGTGAGAATAACAAGAAGATTAATTGCTTTCCATGTATCTATTACAGATTCCTATCAATTTAATTGAGCTCATAATATAGCCCATTGACTGGCAAGTTCATTTATGAGGCATGGTTTCAGTTTGATTGTATCTACCACAATAGCTCTTCCAAAGAAAAAGTCATCAATTCATCATACTTTCATTTCAAATTCCATTAAAAATATGGATACAAAATAATATCATTATTATTTAAATAAATAAATTCTTACTGCATTTCCTTGCTTCTTTCTCCATCATCCTGTCAATACACAGCATACAGTTTAAAATAAGTTTCTTCTCACAGATGTTGGTATTGCTATTTTATAAGTATGGATTAGTGACTCCTAACAGAGTAACTGAACAAGCACAAAGTTCTTTATTTCTGCAGCCGTGCTGCTTATGACACTAGATCCATTTCAACTGTCAGTATCCTGCACCATGAAGACCTGTTACAGTGCTTCACTTCTGTTATTTTAAGAGGAAAGTTTGTATGATAAGAGTAGTGAAGGACTGGAACAGGTTGTCCAGAGATGTTGTGGATGCCCCAATCCTGAATACTCTGCATTCAAAAAGTCAGACTGGATGGGAGTTAGGGGTGTTAGGCTAGATGGCCTTTAAAGGTCTCTTCCAACTCAAACAATTCTATGATTCTATGACAAAAACATGCTCTGGTAGAAATGCTTAAATTACGTGGTGCAAGGATTTGTGGATTTTTCAGCCTTTTCTGCTTTCAGTGCTCTATCTCAATGAGAATCAAGTATCATGAGTGTGAGTTGGGTTCACAGTGTATATCATCATGGTCACATGCAAGCCCAATGCTAGATTGGAATTTCCCTTCATTTTGTGGTTATTAGTTCAACTCCAACAGCCAAAGAGACAAAATATATAGAATCATGGAATCATAGAATTGCTCAGGTTGGAAAAGACCTTAAAGATCATAAAGTCCAACCACAACCTAAGCGCAAGTCTGAATTAAATCTTATACGTATTAATAGAACCTCCACTCAAAGTCCAGATAAAATTAAAATTCTAGAAAAGTACAATACTTAAAGTCAAAATGTCCAGCCCAGAGTAAAGTGTTTCATACCTGAGATGTTTTATCCTGTGCCCATTCCCAGCCATTAGCTTTTTCACCATAAAATTGTGTTGCTGCCTAGTAATTGAAACAGCTAAACAGCTGTGAACTGTGAGCAATTCACAAACTAAGTGCAAAAGTTCTGGTCTTGTTACAGTACATAAAGTAATGTGAATTTGAATTAAGCCATTACTGGAGAAGTTACCTCACTTTCTCACCTGGGTTGCAGCAAAATGCAAGTGGTGGTGTTCTCATGGGACAGTAATGAATTATAAAAAGCACAAGAGAAAGTTGCTCCCAGATGCTTGAGAGTCATCTGCCTTAATAACCATTTTTGATGGAAACCCCTTAGCAGTGCTTCTGATTGCTTTAATTGAAACTTGTGGAAATAACATTCATTTGTCAAGAAAACAAATGAATATTTTGTTTTATAACCCTGTTGTGTCTAGAATAACCACAATTATACAGCCTATTGATAAAGTATGCCTCTTCAGTGAGTACTAGAGAACAGAGGGTATGCTCTTAAAACAAAACCAAACACAAATGCACTCTTTATTACGCTCAAGGGTTTTTAAAATCTCGTATTTTCCCATTTCCTCCAAATCAGCATACTGCTAGCAAGTTCACTTTGTAAGCCTAGTACGTAAGAGTAAAGTAGTTAATTACACATAAGAATAAATCTCCAGCAAACTGTAAATGACATTTGATGATAGTGTTTGACTCAAACTCCAGTGTTTGAATTTTAGACAGCAGATAATATAATCTAACTCAGTGGCCACAGACCTTTCCAATGGGCCCAAGGGGAAATATGAAGCTTCAAGTGTTTCATAAATGAAATAGTAAATATCTTTAGAACAGTCGTTCTGAGAAGGAATTGCATTCTTCTGGCCTTTTGTGCTTTGGAAGTTCATATTTTGATTTCCTGTTTACTTGATATAGCAATATATTTATCTATATACTGTATCAGGTTAGTTTCCAAATAAAATTTAAAAATTTTTCCACCATATATTTTCTCCCTGTAGCAAAACATCGTCCTCTTCTAATTCTCCCTTCAAGACTTTAGAAAAATAAAAG
The DNA here is from genome assembly GCA_002909625.1 of Bambusicola thoracicus. Taxonomy (NCBI): domain Eukaryota; kingdom Metazoa; phylum Chordata; class Aves; order Galliformes; family Phasianidae; genus Bambusicola; species Bambusicola thoracicus. Next base: position 20,530 of record PPHD01003598.1, on the reverse strand, counting down.
AGAGTTAAAAAAATCTGAGGTTATAACAATTTTATCAAAATTAAAATTTTAAGACAGACTGTCAGAAGGCAATGAATGACTTCAGGGGACTAGTTACGTGCAACCAATTGCAATACTATAATGTAGAGTGGTAAACTAAGCATAACAAAACTTCTCACTTTTATTTTCCATGGCACTATTCAGCACTCCTAGGTTTTGTTGCAATTATAATACTTATTATTTCAAAAATATTTGAAGAATACATATTTTCTTTTAAAAAATCTTGCATTTTACATCTGCATAGTCTGACATTCAGGTCTTTCTTAGAATTCTAATTGCTAACTAAATACCTCCTTAATAATTTAGAAGCCCATAAAAAGATTGGTAACATAGTAGCATGAACTGCACCTTTTAATGCCCTCCCCCAAAAGGCAGATAATCATTTTGTGACATTTGAAGTATTCCTGCAGCTGCTGCTCCAGAAAAGTGTGGCTTTCCCTAGATCCTCTGGAACATTTTCAAAGCTTGTGATGTCTTGGATACCCTGAAGAGTCTCAGATTGCCCAAGATGCACAAGGCAGGTGACTAATCAAGGTTCTGGTTTAAAAAGTTAAGAAAATTTAGAAAACTATGCACATTTCTCTGTATTATATGTATATATATGCTTAAATTTTTCACAGGCACCACTGATAATGCGGAGAGATCTTTAACTATTATCAGATCCTAGATACATAAATCACATTTGGACAGCTACACAGGGACACTTAAATGTGGTTGTCTTAATCTGGGAGCTGAATCTCACTCTAAATGGCAGATGCTGACTTCAGTAAGTTTTTTATACTTTCTCCCCTTAGTCAAAGAAAGAAAAGAAGCTAAGAATTAACAAGATTAAATAGGGAACTTATGAAATATCCATTACCAAAGTGATCTGAGGAACAGGCTAGAAATACATTTGCTAGAAATGTGTTAAAGTAGTGTTGTTGTTGCTGTGACAGCCTTATGGCAGGACAAACTCATGTAGGGGTAGGTAATTTTGTTTTTTTTTTTCTAGACCATGCCATGGTTAGAAAATTGGAAATCCAGAAAGTCTTTTGTTTATGTGTTTCTTGGTGAAAAACATAGCGACAGTATTGCACAGGATGGCATAGAGCTGGTTTGGTTTGTGTGATTTTTAACATAGCAGTGACTCTAGAACTACCTTTCATCCCTTCAAGAACCTTTATTTCAGGACTTGAACCATTAATGTAAAGAGCTTGGTGCTTAAGAAATATGTTTCATTTGTTTGAACAACAAACTCTCTCTCTAGATCTCTGGAGGTAATTTAATAATACACACTTTAAGAACCTAATTTCTGCTTGGGCTTCATTGAAACATGTAAATACCATTTTGTAACTTGCCTTTAGCTCATTATACATTTGAATGCAAATTTGCAAAAGATAAGGTTTTGCCTTTTCCTAATTAAGTTCATAGAACTTCAGTCTAATTTAAGCTTATCTTCAAAAAATGATACAGTACCCAAGTGATTTAAACTAATGGTTCAGTTTGTTGTATAAATGTTGTATTCAAATGACCTACTTGTAAGAGTTCTACCTTAAGAAGGAGCATCTCATGTGGAGGAAGAAGTGGAAAAGCTGAGCTAGTGAAGCTTTAATGTATTCCTATTTGTATGTGTTATTTACATTATTATGGTGTCAGCATTTACACACTTTGTGTTGTGTGATTTGCTGCATTTCAGTGAACTGAAAATAACAGATCTGATCTCAGATCTGTGTCCCCAAAGACTTACAATTTCTGTGCATCATGGTTATAGAAACTGCATCCTACCTTCTTCACCCTCAACCTTAACCCTCTAAGTAGAGCAGCAGATTTTCCTTTTGTGTTCTTCTCTATTCAGTCAGAACTGTCTTATCCTCACCTATAGGTCTCTACATATTAGCTAGATAAACTGAGAAGTTGTTGATAAATCCCAGCACCTTTACTCCCAAATAGCAGTAGACTGACTTCTAACCATCTTCCTATTATTCTGTTGTTGCAAGAAGAACAGTATTTTCTTGCCAATAAATGCAAGCAGGATCATACAACCTTATGAGTCAAACAAGTCTTGTTCTACCAAGGGAAGCCAAGCTTCTGCCATGGAGAAGATGAGAAGGAAAGGAATAAGGAACTGAACAAGTGACAGCTGGGAATAAGTGGCAGCAATTGTTACTACTGCTGGGAATAATCACTGCTTCCCAGAAGTTATTATCTCCCATTCATCACCTTAAGCATTATTTTGGCTGTCAGTGGCAGCCTGAGACATATATGGGATACAGAAGTGATCTATTTTGGCAAAGTTTGTTGCTGAAATAGTAAATGCCTAACGTTTACAATAGAAAAAGCATTGGGCTGCACAGAAATATCTTATACATTAGGTCAACTTGCGGAATGTTAGGTCAACTTTGCTTGTTTTCCATATCACTAGCCCCAGAGAGCAATATTATCTGTTTGTCCTTGTCTTGGTTAATATCTGATGAAAATAGGTATAAACGAGGCTGGCAAAGTGTGGGCTGAGGTGGTGATAACCATCCCCTTATTTCGTGGGAAGGCACTTCAGGAATGATGTCTGGGCATTGCATGAAAGCTTCTGATGAGCACTGGAATTGAATGGTACTTGCTAAAGAATTGATCAATTAGTGAATATCTTTGAGAATAATTAAAATATACCTTTTTATATTTTAAGAAAGCACTCTCCATTAACAGAGATCACAGACACTCCTGTTACACTTAAATAAGTGCAATTCAGGTCTCTTAGTGTTAAAGAATGTGACACATTCATATGGGAAGCATATTGTGCTCTTTGTCCTGCCTATAACTTCTTTCTAGCATGCACCAAAATCATTCTGAATGCAGTTATTTTTATTATACTGACTATTTTTACTGATTGGGAATAAAGTATTGGCTAATATCTGTGCCAGAACCGGTAGAGATGCGTGTGTTCTGAAACCCAGATCAAGCTGCCATAGTCTCTTCTTTTCATTGTATCTTGAAGTGATCTGGTACTGTTTGCTCAGGTACACGCTGTCCATTTGACACCGTGAATTATCATTATCCATAAGAGCAAGAGATTGGTATTGATCAAACAGGACTTTTGTGCCTTTGGTTGTAAAATCTGATTTATCACCTTGGCTTTGACAATATCTTACTTAAAACCCCTTGCAAATCTGACATTTTATGTCCATAATACAAAAAACATTTAAACTGAAGAAGATGCATTAAACCATAAAACTATGAAAGATCTTAAGGTAGATATTGCAAGACCTGGTCTCACTGCTTAAATTCTTACAAGAGTGTGGAGAAATCAATCCTAAACAAAATCCACATGTAATTATTTCTTGCTCATATTATCTGCTTTGGAAAACAGCTGTGCATTTGTTCTCCTAGGGCATGCTGAAGAACTGATTAGGTGCCAATCCATACTACTTTTGAAGTATTGATTTTGGGGCAATACTTCTTCTGGGTGAAAACACATGGGCATGTATTCTACCTTCAGCGCTGTGGATATTCAGCTCTCAGCTCCTCCCATCACTCCATCCATCCCAAGATGTCAGGAAGAAAAGATCCTCCCTTGAGGGTTGACTTCATGAGAGTTCATACTGGGATTCTATATAGTTTTGTGAAAGCATTTATTTTAGTGTCTTGTTCAGGACTGTGTCTGTAAGACCCTCTGAAAAATCAGAGCATTGATTTGGGAACAATATGATTCCAAATTGACAATAGTTAAAAACATTTGGTTTTGTCCTCTATATTATTTAATTAATCAGGACTGTGCTCCAAATCATAAATATACTCACATTTGCTGAAAAAAAGACCCTTCACTTTTAGACAGAGAAATGGAAAATTCCAGTGAGGCTAGCCCTTACTCTGAATTTTATCGGCTTTTATATTCCATGTATTCTAAAACATCTTCGCTCCTTTTCAGTGGCGTAGTTTCCCTTTTAATTTAAGCTTGAACTAACCAAAATAAACTGCAAACAGAGCAATTATTTTAATTGAAATCCTTTCCCCAAGTAACAATGAAATAATTTGTTATTTGCTTTGTACTTTAGGCAAGGGGTTCATTTCTTTGTCTCAGTACCTGTGCCCAAGCGTAACAGCAGTTACCCACAAAGGGCAGCACCATCTTTATTGCAGTCATTATATACTTCCTGAGCTCTTTTAGAGTGCAAATCTAGCTGAAACTTTCTACAGTTCATCTACTCTACCTAGCTATCCTATTAATTATACTCCACATGATGTATGCAGCTGAGAGTCAATACTAAAAGACAAATCAAGGTGTTTGGCCCACTGTCTTCACTCCTAGATGTGCAATCAGATTGGTTTGAGCTGGGGTGTCCCCACTAAGCGTATGGGAAACTAGTCTCCAGTGCTCGGTGCAGGAATAGACATTCATTGTCCTAAGTAATCTCATCAGTACCTATGCATCCTCTACCCATGGCCCAGGAGCAACGGTCAACTTGTACTCTAAGCCCTTGTTTATTGACTGGATTTCCATCTGACCTGACCCTCCTTTGAATGTGTCAGATGCCCACTGAACTACTGCAAACTTGTTGCTGTCATCAAACTTGCTCTGCTCAGATATAAAAGAACTGTGGATTGCTGATGAAAGTGTTCATGTGGTAGGCACCCACAGATCCTGGGTAATCTTCCTCTTAGAGCAGCCCTATTTTTGTGGCTCCTTACATGTTAGTATGCCTACCCTGAGAAGATTCGTCAAATAACTGTATTCTTCAGTTGGAGACTCTTTAGCTGCCCGAGGTAAAATAAATCTTCTTGACTCAGTTTCTGGATGATTCCACTTCAAGCATGCTTTACTAGCCCAGATCTGGCAGATATTTCTTTTGTTGAAACTCTTTCCATTAGGGAAAAACAAACAAACAAACAAACAAACAAACAAAAAAACAACAACAATCAAACATAGCAACAACAGAAGCTTTTTGTGTTGTTTACTATGAATCAAAGCAATATATTATTATTATAAGTGCTTTAATTGGATTTATAAAGACTAAAGCATAAACAGAAAATGCTCATTTCATGAGGAAACAGAAAGGCCTCTTAAGTGCCACAAGCATCAACAACCTTAGAATGCCAAACTGAAGGAAAAATATATTTGATAGATGATCCTGGCTGAGGATTTACTTTTCCAGAGTTTTGACATCTCAGGCAAACAAAGCATGGTCCCACAGGAGCACAATGCTACGTAGCTTTCACTAGAGGAAACTAAGAGAAGCAATTGTTCAGGCTATTGAGTTCCAGTAATCCTTGTTGAGAGAGTAGAAAGTCTAGTCCTCTAGAAAAGAGTAGTTTTAATGATAAAAGGTGAAAGGTGTATGAACTTTTTAATTCTGGAGGAATGACTAGAATATGAGAACAACTTACACATCTATGAATAGGATGAAGTGACTAAATTTCTTTGCTAAGTGCTGTGTTTCTTTGCTAATGAAATCAAGGTCCAGTGAAATAATCAGGTAACAGATTGGTAAAATACATTAGATTCACAAAAGGTTAGGTGCCACTTGTAAGTTTATTGGATTTTATTGGTGGGTTCCTCTGTGGGAAGGTCTCAAGAAATTTGCACTATTTTTAATTCTGATTTCCTTAAGTTTGTGATATTGTTTACTCCAGAGACAAACAGTAGGTTAGGGAATCCTTAACTAAGAAATTTGTTCACCTGCTCTATAAGAGGTAGAGAATAATGCAAAAATATGGAAAATATGAGAGGGATCAAAATTATTCTTAAGTAATTACTGCGTCAGAATCAAGGAATTAGCACACAGATACAGGTAACCACATGAACATGTGGAAAATTAAGTCACAGAAGGATTTAAATACTCATCCTAAAACACAAAGAAAATCTTCACGAGTACCAGGTGTATAAAATTCTGTTTTGGTACTTTACATTCACATTCAGGTTCACAACATCTGCAGATTTTGCCCTAACATTGCTCTGTACTACAATTCAAGAAGCAGAAGATTTCAAATTAAAAGCAGAGGAAATACGATTTTTCAAATGGTGTTTATATTCTTCTCACAATGATCAGCAGGCCCATGCAAAAAAAAAAGAAAAAAAAAAAAAAGTTGTCAAAAATATCAGGGTTCAAAAAATGACTGGACATTTGTTTAAATGAAAAGAATTATGTGGGATGGCTATATGCCATCAACTCTCAGGCAACGTTAACAAGGAATTATCTTATGAGCTTCCTATTACGTCTCCTTGAGACATCAGAAATTTTCTACTGGATGAGAGAAAATATTCACTTGGCCCACTATGACAATTCCTAGGTTCCTAATAGTCATAAAGCGAATATGTTACAAATGTTTTATCAACTCAATATATGGCTGGCTTTTTGAGGTCTTCCCTTGCTTTTACTGTCCCTGACAACGTAGCTACTCTTTAAAAAGCCAAGAAAAAGATCACGAATTCAAGCATTTGATGTGCCCTTTGCACTCTCTCAACTTGATAGCTTTGGCGTTTCTGAACAATGTCAGGATGAGCATCTTGAAGTGGAAGCTTTCAATACATGTTCTGATTTTAGTAACTCAGCAGAGAATACAAAAGCTACGCATATCTGTAGATTAACATGACTGTTAGTAATGGAAAAATAATGAGGTATTTAAACCTAGGTCCCCTTTCTTAATACATTCTCTCTTTTCAATTACAGTTTTCATTTTCTTCTCCAGTTTATCCTAGTTCAGTACAGACTTACATCCATTTAGAGCGTGTAATTCTAATTCTCAAAATTTGAGGTTTACCTGTCCCTTGCCTTTATTTTGCTTAACTGACAGCTGCAGTGATTGACAACTCACTCTGCACATAGAGCTCACGGGGCTATAGAGCAAATTCTTCCAGTCTGTCCTTTCTGTGCACTCCTTTCTGTAGAGATGAATTCTAAGAACTGTTTTTTTGCTGTTCATCTGATGCATTCTGCAGGAAATGATTAATTGTGCATCAAACACATGCAGAGCTTTCTTGCTTCCTTAAACCCTTACTGGACATAGTTAAATTCATCCAAAACTGGTGAGCTCAAAGAGAATTATGAATGCTTTAAAACACGCAAGTCTTCTGTGCTGGTACAGATGCAGTGCATAATCTGGTGCTTTGCTCAGCTAGAAGATGGAAAAGGAGGCTCTGCAGTTCACAGAGATAAACAAGAAAAAAGCCAAACACAAATTGAGAGGTTGGCATCTAATTTTTAAAAGCCAGCAAAAAGTTTTGAATTCTGGAAATGTATATCCATTTTGTATGCTATAACAGGCTGAATTCAGCTTCTGTTGTATCACTGACTCCCAGAAGAGAAATGAGCTTTTATTTCTGCTCTGTGATAAGTAGATTGGGAGTCAACATGAGGTCATGCCACTATGAACTTAAAAGTCAGACTGAGGGCAGAGACTACCATCTGCTATAAACCTGTTCTGTTCCATAGATAGCATCATTGTCAAAAAGGTAATTGCTAAGAGCTATTAGTGAATAACTGCTGAGTATAACTGTTTGCAGTATCAGATAATCAAAGACTGCAAAACAAAATTCAAAAGGGAGTATAAATGTCTTCTTTGGTGTGCTGTAGTTGCCAGGCATATATAATGACAAAGCTTCATTCAAGTCTAAAGACTGATTTTTAGGGAAATGTAAATAAGCAGGAAAGGTCTTTTCCATTAGCTTTCTAATCAAAGTGATTTATTGCTTAAATCTCTTGCATTTTACAGAGAGCCTTGATTGTTTTCTTTCTGTTATGGTTTTGGACAGATGCATTTAAAATAAATTTTAAAACTCTGGAGAAAGTTTATTTTGTCTTTCAAATAACAAAATGTAGCACATAATCTAGTTTACGAAAAAAAGAAAGCAAATAAGGATCAAAAATTTTGCTCATGATGTGGTCATGATGTGATTTCCTGGAGATGGAGAAATATCTTCTGTCATGCAGACACAGATTTTGAGATATCTTCTGACAGTAAACATTTCTTTTGTGGACTGGGTTGTGAGGAATTCATGTCTACATGTGAGATAAGAGATGTATGATGCCCTAAAATATATGCACACATTAGCATCCTGTAGAAGATCATTGAATCGGTGGTCTGAAGGCTTCGTATGAAGAATGCAGTTTGTGTCTGAATGCTTGTGCTTATCTTGATGCAGTCAGAGAAGTCACAGCTAAACCAGCGTGGGTGTATGCTGTCATGTGCTTTTGGTATTGATCAACAGCCAGGGGGAAGCCACATCGTGGTCCCAATGGGAAAAAGAAAATAGAAAAGAAAAACAAGAATTACACAAATGTCTAGGCTTTCCTTAGCTGGCAGAAGCTCTGCTTTGCTCTACAGTAGCTTTTCAGTGACAGGAATTATCTGGCACATATTAGTGCAGACAGAATCTGTGTAATGCAACTAGTGCTGCTGAGCATTTTCTTCTTTACGTATATATATGCTATTATTATACAGGACAAGTTTTTTGGTGTTTTTTTTTTTTGGGGGGGGG